>PVJS01021432.1:0-31511 GCA_004027185.1 Glis glis
ACCCTGTCTCAAAAAAAAAAAAAAAATGGAGGGGTGGGGAGGGCTGGAGGTGAAGCTCAGTGGAAGAGCACCTATGGGTTCAATCTCTAGTACCACATACCAAAAAAATTTTAAAAACCTTCCTAACAGAAAACAAATTCACCTATCAAAAATATTTTAGAGCAAGGCATGGTGGTGCATGCTTGTGGAGGCTGAGACAGGAAGATCACAGGTTCGCGGCCAGCCTCAGCTACTGAGTGAGGCCCTCCGCAACTTAGTGAGACCCTGTTTCAAAATAAAGAACAAAAAATAGGACTGGGGGTGTAACTCAGAGGTAGAATGCCCCTGGGTTCAATCCCCAGTACCACACACACACAAAAAATTGGAAACAGTAGATGAACCCAAAAAAGGGGCCGTTTTTATATTGTATGCTGCATTTCCCAGGCCTTTTTAATAATAGAGCCTCCTCTCTTTTTAAAATTAATTAATTTATTTATTCATTTATTTATTTAATTATTTATTTTTAAAGAGAGAGAGAAAGCCGGGTGTGGTGGCGCATGCTTGTAATCCCAATACTTGGGAGGCTGAGACAGGAGGATTGCAGGTTCGCGGCCAGCCTCAGCTATTTAGTGAGACCCTCCACAACTTAGTGAGAACCTGTTTCAAAATAAAGAATAAAAAATCGGGCTGGGGGTGTAGATGGAGGTAGAATGACCCTGGGTTCAATCCCCAGTACCACAAGAAGAAAGAAAGAAAAAGAAAGAAAGAAAGAAAGAAAGAAAGAAAGAAAGAAAGAAAGAAAGAAAGAAAGAAAGAAAGCATCTGGGAACCAGTGGTCCACAGAATACAACTTCGGGAAAATTCAGGTTTACATCAATGGAAAGAAGAGAGGAAAGACACATGTAACCCTCTACGATTTCTAAGGATGCTCAAAATTGTTTCTATTTTCATTTCAAAATATGGCCAGTCATTTGCTTGAAGGTGGCAGGGCGCTCACGGTGCTGTCCTCCTGCAGACACACAATCCCCTCCGCCCCTGGCAGGGGTCCACTGCCTACACCCGGGACCCACCTCTCCCATCAAAGTTATCACCTGGGTCGCTAGAGTATCTGACTAAGGAAGTTTGTCAGTGTAGACATGCACTACACTGTAGACATGCACCTACAGCTTACCAGAGCCCTACTGGACAGGGAAAACAAACTGTAGACAAACTATCAGGGAGGAAGCGTGGAGGCTGCCCATTATCGGGATGGCTGAATCTCCTGAGCTGTGTGTGTAGTACCTTTCACAGGAAGCACTGATTTCCTCCCTCCTCCCTCCTCCTCCTCCTCCTCCTTCTCCTCCTCCTCCTCCTCCTCCTCCTCTTCCTCCTTTTTGTACTGGGAATTAAACCCAGGGGCATTCTACCTCTGAACTAGAAGCCTCAGCCCTATTTTATTTTATTTTTTTAATTTTGAAACAGGGTTTTGCTAAATTGCTGAGAGTCTCACTAAGTTGCTAAGGGTGGCCTCAAACCTGCTATCCTCCTGTCTCAGCCTCCCAAGTACTGGGATTACAGGTGTGCACTACCACATAATTTTCAAATTGAGGATTTGAGACACACATGCTGTCTTGGAAAGATTCCTAGAGATGACATTTCTCATCTTTAAGATTATGCTTTTTACTCCCAAATACTCAGTACTCTTTTTTTTTTTTTTTTGGCGGTACTGGGGATTGAACCCAGGGGCATTCTACCTCTGAGCTACACCCCTAGCCCGATTTTTTATTCTTTATTTTGAAACAGGGTCTCGCAAAGTTGCAGAGAGCCTCACTAAGTAGCTGAGGCTGGCTGCGAACCTGGATCCTCCTGTCTCAGCCTCCCAAGTACTGGGATTATAACCATCCACCACCACATCCAGCTCAGTACTCTACTTTTTTTTTTAAATCTCCAAACAGCTCTCAATGCCCTCTCCTTCTTCATGTTCCTGTTTATGTCCTCCCTAGCACCTCCCAACTGAATAGAATTATTGCTTTAGTCTTCTGTCTCTTCAAACCTAGTGTAAGCTCCTTTTTTTTTTTTTTTTTTTTTGCAGTACTGGGGATTGAACACAGGGGCATTCTACCTCCGAGCTACACCCCCAGCCCTATTTCTTTTTATTCTTTATTTTGAAACATTTAGGGTCTCACTAAGTTGCAGAGGGCCTCACTAAGTAGCTGAGGCTGGCTGCAAACCCGGATCCTCCGGTCTCAGCCTCCCAAGTACTGGGATTACATGCGTGAGCCACCACGCCCAGCTGTAAGCTCCTTGAGAGAAGAAAATGAGTCTTGTTTTTAAAGCTTTAACACTTGACACAGTATTCACTAATAATCATTTCTGAAGAAATGGAAAAATATTGGCTGAATGAATAAATGTTTCTTTGGTAACTTAATTCACTATCAATCCTGTCACGATGTTTTTCCTCATACCTTCTTAAATACCATCTTATGTATAGAAAACCTGCTACACAAACCCAGAGGCTACCCACTCTGGGAAGAAGTGCATTTCGTTCACGTATTTCTTTTCTTTCTTTTTTTAAATTTATTTATTTATTTATTTATTTATTTATTTATTTATTTATTGTGTGGCACTGGGGATTGAATGCAGCGGCATTCTACCTCTGAGCTACACCACCAGCCTTTTTTAATTTTTTTTATTTTGAAACAGAATCTTGCTAATTTGCCCAGGCTAGCCTCAAACCTGCAATCTTCCTGTCTCAGCCTATGAAGTACTGGGATTACAGGCATGCGCCACCACACCCGGCTTCATGGTATTTCTTTTTAATCTTCAGCAAAGAAAACTACACAACCATCCCTGAAGATGTATTTCAATCTCACAAATCTTCAGAGATAGATAAACTTCTCCTAGGTGCAGGCGCTCCGTGCACATATCTATCCCCGTGAGCTGGGCGAGCGCGGTGAGTGAGTAGAGCAGGGTATCTTGGTGTAAAGCAGAAACCAAGGCTCAGTATGATGTGCTCCCTTGATACCTGGTGAAATCAGAGGGCCTTGAATGGTCCACTGCAGGGTCCCTTCCCAACTCTGCTCCCAGGGTTAAGGTCCCATAGCCAGACAACCCTCCTCATCAAGGAGCCAGGGGCAGTTCTTGCTGATCCCTGAGTATGAAGTTTTAGCTTCCTGTCAGCCCATGCCTATACCCAACCAAGCCAGATCCTGGGGGAACCATGGGTCACCTCACTCTTGATACCACAAAGCTGCCTCCAATCCCCTCCTCGTCCACTGTGTTGCCAAGGGCAGCCCCTGTGTGACCCTGCACGGCATACAATGCCCTCCACCACTGTGAGCATATGTGATTAATTAACTGGTGTTCTAAACTGTTGTTAGCAGAACGCACACCTGTAGTCCCAGTACTTGGGAGGCTGAGACAGGAGGATTGCAAGTTTGTGGACAGCCTCAGCAACTTAGCAAGACCCTGTTTCAAAATAAAAACTAAAAAGGGCTGGGGGTGTAGCTCAGAGGTAGAATGCCCCTGGGTTCAATCCCCAGTGCCACAAAATAAATAAACAAACTGCTGTTGATCTCATTTGTCCACTGTCGGTGTGGAGTGTTCAGCCATTCCCCAAACCTTAGGTCAGGAATCCCTGCCTCACCAACAGGCAGAGCAGGAAACAACTAGAACAGTGATGGATGTGGTATCGGGAAACAACTGCCAGAGAAGCAGTAGCAACGCCCAGCTAGGAAGGAGTGGGGACCACGAGGACTGGCCAAGATAAGCCCCAACTTAAGTAGGCAGCAGCCACAGCTCCAGTCTGTGGTTGACAGGTTGGTTGCAACAATGGCGCAGTATTACCACATTCTCAAGTCTTCAAGAGACACTGGAAATCTGGATTTTATTTAGAAACTCACACTTTTTAGAAGTTAGAAAGTGAATTCTTCTTTCCCTTCCCTTCCCCTCTCTTCTCTCCTCTCCCTCCCTCCCTCCCTTCCTGCCTCCCCCTCAGCTCAAAGGAAATCAGGAGAGATGGTTTTGTGAAGTGCCAATTTGTAACGTTTGTCCTAGAACTTAAGTCCAGTCCCCAATGCACTACTCTGGTCCCAACACTTATATTAAATCGTGTGTGTGTGTGTGTGTGTGTGTGTGTGTGTGTGTGTGTTACTGGGGGTTGAATCCAGGGACATTCTATATCTAAGCTACACCCCATCCCTATTTTATTTTATTTCTATTTTGAAACAGGGTCTCACTACTTGCTGAGTCTGTCCTCGAACCTGCTACCCTCCTGTCTGAGCCTCCCAAGTACTAGGATTACAGGCATGCGCCACCATGCCCAGCACATTCCATCTTTTAATACCACATACTTTTTCCCCTAAGATATTCTACTAACATTGCTGATTTAAGTTAGGTTTGCCATATCCTTGATAATTGGACCTCATCTCTGCAGGCTAGCCACATGTGCTGTAGGTCCCTACTGTATATTACAGCAGCCTGTTTTCCTCCTAGCAACAGTTAATGGCGCTGCAATTAATTCTGACCACATTTCACATCCTTTTAACTTCTAAGTCCATTTGAGTTCTAATAATACCCTTCCAGGTACTTTCCAACCACCCTCAGCTTGTGCTATTCCTTCCATTAAATCATTCCAAGCATCAACAAAAACACCAAGGAACATATCTTAAAATAAGCTAAAACACCCGTTGTTATGTTCCTCCCAGATTGACATGACACAAATAATAACTTTCTTAATTACTTCCAGGAAATGGAGTAGCACATTTTCCCCCAGGATGTCACTTTTAAAATACTAGCTTCAGAAATAATGAATAGAATTGTTATGGGGGAAAACAACAGTGTTCTTTCACTGTGCCAAAACATTTTAGTATGTTTGATGAATTTTTAAAAAGCATACTTAACAGGAATGCTTTTGAAGCATATTCATTCAACAAAAAAAGCCCCTTTATTTAGCACCTATTCTGTGGCAATCACTATCCAAGATGCTGGGGATATATTAGTGAGAAAAAAAGAATAAACTTTCAAGCCGGGCGTGGTGGCGCACGCTTGTAATCCCAGTACTTTGGGAGGTGGAGACCGGAGGATCCGGGTTCGCGGCCAGCCTCAGTTCTCTCGCTCTCTCGCTCTCTCTCTCCCTGTCTCTCTCTCTCTCTCTCCTTAGCAAGGCCCTCCGCAACTTCGTGAGACCCGGTTTCAAAATAAAGTATAAAAAAAATAGGGCCGGGGCCGTAGTGCGGAGGTAGAACGCCCCTGCGTTCAATCCCCGGTACTGCAAAAAAAAAAAAAAAAGAATAAACTTTCCACTCTTGTTGAGTTGTATTCCATAATATTACTCAGAATATAAAATCCACCATATCTGTTCATTATAGCTAGGTGAAAATATGTAAACTGATGGACAAAATCAAAAGAGAAAATTTAAAAATTAAAATGCAAGCTGAGGATGTTAAGGAGGCCACAGATTATTTCTGTATTAAATATAAAACACATGAGTTCATAATGAAAGACAATAAAAAGAAAAGAAAAGCAACTCATTGGTCACCTGGGAAGGTTTCTAGTGTACCAACTCATTATTCTAAAAATTGATAAGTAGAATGGTCATATAATTCATTATCTAAAGTGGGACATTTTAGCCGGGCATGGTGGCGCACGCTTGTAATCCCAGTACTTGGGAGGCTGAGACAGGAGGATCGCAGGTTCGCTGCCAGCCTCAGTTACTTAGTGAGGTTCTCAGCAACTTAGTGAGACTGTTTCAAAATAAAGAATAAAAAATAGGGCTGGGGGTGTAGCTCGGAGGTAGAATGCCCCTGGATTAAATCCTCAGTACTGCAAAAAATTAATTAATTAATTAATTAATTAATTAAAAAAATAACTTGGGACATTCTGAGAGTAAATTCCAAGTCAAAGATCACGCACGGCATTTGGTTGGCATAACAGTACCTCTCACCTGGACTACCAAAACAGCCTTCACTCGCGTGTGCGCGCGCACATGCGTGTGTGTGTGTGTGTGTGTGTGTGTGTGTTGCCAGGGATTGAACCTAGGGACATTCTGCTTCCGAACCCTATTTTATTTTTTATTTGGCAATAGAGCCCCACTACCAAGACGACAAGGCTGGCTTTGAATAGTGATCCTCCCATCTCAGCCTCCCAAGTACTGGGATTCCAGGTGCTCCACCACGCCCAGCTGGCCTTCAGTCTTGCCTTGAGATTCACGTACTGCTCAGCACCAAGACGTGTTTGTAAAATATACATAACAGAGGAACTAACTGGAGGATAATGGTGGTGATTCTCTTCATACATTCTCATGAAATAAAAGAAAAAAAAGCAATAGAAGAGAAGTGAGACATGCCAATCCTCCTCACACCTGATACCACCACCAACATCGCCATCTGCTAGGGAGAAAAAGAAAATGTATTTCACTAAAATGTGAGAAGAAGCTCATAAACCAGAAGCTGTCCAGGAAATGCCTTGGAATGGGGGGAAAATCAAATTCCATACAAAGCTATTGTGAGGAAAAAACACAGAACATATGAATCAAAATGTTTCAAATGAGAAATTTCTCCTAAACTGCCAACCACAAAATTTAATGTACTTAAAATGATTTAAATGATGTCAAACAAACATAAAGATATTAAAAAGTCTAAACTGGGTGCAGTGGTGCACACCTGTACTGCCAGTACTTGGGAGGCTGAGACAGGAGGATCACGGACTGGACAACAGCCTCAGCAACCTAGCAAGACCCTGTTTCAAAAACAAAAAATAAAAAGTGCTGCAGGCACACCTCAGAGATAGAATGTCGATCTCATAGAAGTTGGGGAGTAGAATGACGGTCACCAGAGGCTGGGGAGAAAAGATGGGGGGAGAGATGGGAAAGGTTGGTCAGTACTAATTTACAGTTAGCTGGGCGTAGGACGCTTTGATGTGCTATTGCACCAGAGGCTGACTACAGATAACAATAATGTGCTATAAATTCCAAAAGGCAAGAAGAGATTTTGAAAGTTTTCACCATAAGGAAATGATAACTCTTTGAGGAGATAAATACATTTAACCTGATTTAAACATTATGCAATGTATGTATGTATTCCAAACATTACATGGCACTCCATTAATATGTATGACTTTTATGTTTTTGTGTATCAGTTGAAAATACATTTAAAACAAGAACAACCAAGGAAATCTATCATGTCCTTCTTTATTAGTGGGACGTCCCTGTGTTAGCCAGCCACATACACTGAAAATGTTGACCCAGAAGGAAAGGGAAAGACAGAGAGCAAACCACAGCTCCTTTTTCTTTGTTCTTTCTTTCTTTTTTTTTTTCTTTTTTTGGTGTATGTGTGTGTGTGTGATGCTGGGGTTGAACCCAAGGACATTCTACCTCTTCCCTACTTTATTTTTTATTTGGAAACAAGGTCTTGCGAAGTTGCTGAGAGCCTCACTAAAAAATTGCTGAGGCTGGCTTTGAACCTGCGATCCTCCTCTCAGCCTCCCAAGTACTGGGATTATAGGCATGTGCCACCATACCCAGCTCATAGCTTCTTTTTCTTTCTGTCTTTCCTTACACATCAGTAAGCCCAAAGTGCTCATAGAATGTGAGCATGACAAAAAATAAAATAGACACACTTGAGTTAGTGGCACACAGTCTTCCCAAAGTTCTGGTAAGAATGAAAAGTATATGCATGTGTGAGCTGAAAATGCAAATTATGTAACCCTCAATGATCCCACATGTGAGTTAAACGCACTTATATTTGCATTTTAAATGGGCATTGTACAATATAAAGATGAAGAATAAAATTTACGCTAATAATTTAAGTTTTTATTACAACCGAAAGAGATTTTTCACTCCAACTAGAAAACAACAACCAGCCAGGCGTGGTGGTGCATGCTTGTAATCCCAGTACTTTGGGAGGCGGAGACCAGAGAATCCGGGTTCGTGGCCAGCCTCAGCTCTCTCTTTCTCTCTCTCTCTCTCTCCCTGTCTCTCTCTCTCTACTTAGTGAGGCCCCCCACAACTTCGTGAGACCCGGTTTCAAAATGAAGTATAAAAAATAGGGCCGAGGGTGTAGCGCGGGTTCAATCCCCGGTACCGCAAAAAAAAAAAAAAAAGAAAAGAAAACAACAAAAACAACAACCTGGATCTAATCATGAGGAGACAACAGGCAAACCTAGCTGAGGGATATTTTGTAAAATAACTGACCTGTTTTCTCCAAAATTCTCAATATCATGAAAGACAAAGAAAGGCTGAGAACCCTTATATAAAGTTCCTATAAAGAAAACCAAAAAAGCTGGGCGTGGTAGCACACCTACAATCCCAGTACTTGGGAGGCTGAGATAGGAGGATCACAGGTTTGAGCCAGCCTCATCAACTTAGCAAGACCTTTTTTCAAAATAAAAATAATAAAATAGGGCTGGGGGTGTGACTCAGAGGTAGAGTGCCCTGGGTTCAATCCCCCGTACCACAAAAAAAATTAGTTAATTAATTAAGAAGAAGAAGAAGAAGCCGGGCGTGGTGGTGCACGCTTGTAATCCCAGTACTTGGGAGGCGGAGACCGGAGGATCCGGGTTTGCGGCCAGCCTCAGCTACTTAGTGAGGTCCTCCGCAACTTCGTGAGACTCAGTTTCAAAATAAAGTATAAAATATAGGGCCGGGGGTGTAGCTCGGAGGTAGAATGCCCCTGCGTTCAATCCCCAGTTCCGCAAAAAAAAAAAAAAAAAAAAAAAAGAAGAAGAGGAGGAGGAGGAGGAGGACTAAAAAGACATGACTAAATGAATGCACCATCTGATCCTAGACTGGATCCTATTGAAGAGGGAGGAGTGGGAATGTGCTGCATAAAGGACGTTATGCAACAACCGGCAGAACTGCCTGGACTGACAGGAAGCGCGGCATCAGCGCTTCAGCACTAGGGTCCTGGATTTGATAACCACACTGTGGCCATGGAAGAGAATGTCCTTATGCTTAGGAAAGACACACTGACATATTAAGACAGACAGACAGACACAGATATATATGACACACACACACACACACACAGAGAGAGAGAGAGAGAGAGAGAGAGAAAGGATAAGAATGAAAATGTAGAAAGAGGCTTAAAATGATGTCTTCTAAAAAATGATGTCTGGATAAAAATATAGATTATTTTTCTAAACTATTCTTGAAACTGAAATATTTCAAAATATTTTCCCTGCTCCTTTCCCCAAGTTCCTTCAATAGCTTCCTGCAGTTTGTTTTGTTTCCAGGACTGGGAATTAAATCCACGGCTTTGCACCTGTTAGGCAAGTGCTCTGCTGCGGAGCTGCACCCCCAGCCCTTTTTCTCATTTATTTTTTATTTGTTTGTTTATGTATTTATTTATTGGTACTGGGGATTGAACCTAGGGGCATTCTACCTCTGAGCTACACCCCCAGTCCGTTCATTCGTTTGTTAGTTAGTTAGTTAGTTAGTTAGTTAGTTAGTTAGTTTGTTTGTTTGTTTGTTTTTTGACACAGGGTCTCACTGAGTTGATGAGGCTGGCCTTGAACTCATGATCCTACTGCCTCAGCCTCCAGAGTTGCTGGGATTACAGGTGTGCACCACCATGCCCCTCTCCTGTCACATTTTAAGTTAAATACAAAATCCTTACCCTGACCCTTCTGATCTGCACCCTGCCTCATCTCCACCTTCATTTCCCACAACTCCCTGCTTGCTGTGTTCAGCCTCACTGGCTTCTCTGATGGTCTTCACACACATCCGAGCTCCACCTCGCAGTCTTTTGAGCAGCCGACCTCTGCCTGCGGCGCTCCTCCTCATCCTCACAAGACTCAGCCTGTTTTCTTCTTAAGCAATCAATGCCCCTGTACTGCCTCAGAATGTTCCTTTTTGAGCAAATGGAAGTACCTACTCCCCAGCCCAGCCACTTTCTGTCTCTACCCTCTATTTTATTTTTATTTACTTATTCACTTATTTATGTGATACTGGAGATTGGACTCAGGGGTGTTCTCCCTCTGAGCTACACCCCAGCCCTATTTTATTTTTTATTTTGAAACAGGGTCTCACTAAGTTGCTGAGAGTCTTGCTAAGTTGCTGAAGCTGTCCTTGAACCTGCGACCTCCTGTCTCACCCTCCCAAGAATTGGGATTACAAACATGCACCACTGTGCCTGGCTCTTGGGGATTGAACCCAAGGGGTGTTCTACCTCTGAACTACATCCCAGCCCTATTTTATTTTTTATTTTGAAACAGTCTTGCTAAGTTGCTGAGGCTCTCCTCAAACCTAGGATCCTCCTGCCTCAGCCTCCCAAGTACTAGGATCACAGGCGTGCGACACCACACCCAGCTTCCATTTTATTTTTGTTATTATACTTATCACTTGAGGATGCCTCATGTTCATTTGTTTATTGTCTGCTCTACTAAAATTTAAACTCCCTGAGGCCTTATTTGTTCTTCACTGTATTTCCAACACTTGGAACATTGGCACATAGTGGGCATGCTATAAAATACTTGCTGAATGAATGGACATTACAATAAATATTCTTGTATGTACATCTTTGTACATTTGTGTATTTTAGTATAAATTCCTAGAAGTGAAACTCCTAGATCAAAGCATGCACGAGAATCTTAAGTTGTCAAATATCCCTCCAAAAAGACTACACCCATTTATCTTCCCTCCACTACACATGAGTGTCTAATATAATTAACTTTTAAAAAATGTCAATATGGAGCCGGGCATGGTGACGCACGCTTGTAATCCCAGTACTTGGGAGTCTGAGACAGGAGGATTGCAGGTTTGCGGCCAGCCTCGGCTACTTAGTGAGGTCCTCCGCAACTTAGTGAGACCCTGTTTCAAAATAAAGAATAAAAAATAGTGCTGGGGGTAGAGCTCAGAGGTAGAACGCTCCTAGGTTTAATCCACAGTACAAAAAAATAAAATAAAATAAAATAAAATAAAATAAAATAAAAAGGAAGCTGGGCGTGGTGGTGCATACCTATAATCCCAGTACTTGGGAAGTTGAGACAGGAAGATAACAGGTTTGAGGTGAGCCTCAGCAACTTAGCCACAGCAACTTAGCCAGACCCTGTTTCAAAATAAAAAATAAAAAGGGCTGGGGGTGTAGCTTGCAGGTAGAATGCCCCTGGGCCCAATCCTCAATACCAAACACACACACACACACACACACACACACACACACACACACACACACGTTGTAAACCATTTCAATATTACAGCAATAGAGGATGCCTTTACAGAAATTCAGCAAGTAAAGTAAAAGCCAGAGAGATTATTTGATGCACTAGACATCCGATGTCATTCCTCTACAGGCAAATGCCTTCCTGTAGTTTTCTTGACCAGGCTGAGGAGAACGGCTCGATGGTGGAGAACAAGAAAATAGGTGAAGTGCCTAGAAGTTTTTCTTGTTTTTGGTACTGGGGATGAAATCCAAGGGCATTCTACCTCTGAGCTATACCCCGAGCCCTTTTTATTTTTTATTTTGAAACAGGGTTTCCCTTAGTTCTGAGGGTTTCGCTAAGTTGTTGAGACTGGCCTTGAACCCACAATCCTCCGGTCTCCGCTCCCAAGTACTAGGATTACAGGGCATATGCACCAAGCCTGGCAGGAAACTCCTTTTAAAATGTTAATTGTTTTAATGTATCTTTATTATGGGTCTTATGACTTTGTAATAACTTCTACTAATATAAAAGAACCTAAAAGCACATTAGTAAGCAAATTAAAAATGTTTAATTTCTAGGGACTAAAGCACTATAACTTTATTACAAGACTTCAATAATATTAACAATTCAACAATATTACAACATAATTTTAAGAACCCCAAATATCAATGAGACTAGGACTCAAACGGAGATAAATGACTTGGTGTGAAGGACAAAATGAGAATCTCAGTCCTTCAGGGTATAATTACTCTTCATCTAGAGAAGAGCATCTGTCCTCTTCCATAGTTTAGAGTCTTGTGTGGTTCCTTTTTTTCCTGAATTTGATGGATTTCATGGCCAAACTAATATATTTGTCAGATAGTACAGTGGACACTTGAACTCAATAAGCTCTCTTTGATTTTCTGCAGTTCTTATAAAATCTTGAAAAGGAAAGCAATAATTACACTGACACCCCTGTGGATGCTCAGTGAGATTAAAAAAAAAGAAAAAGGTTTCCTAGAGAGGCACGCATCTGCACAGCACTTCAACCAGATGATACCACGACACAGGCTACAGGTCTCCACCCTAAAGGTCAGTCAGAACTCCCCCAGCTTTAAGGACAGACTGTCAGATCAAGAATTCGAGGATCACTTGTCAGTATTCTTTTTCGGTTTGCTGGCAGTACCAGGATTCTAATAAGTTAGCTCAAGTTCTTTGAACAAGTCCTATTGTGAATACATCGGAACGGGACCCTCCCACAGATGCTAACCATTGCTGAACACGCAAAACAACTCAGCCCATGAAACAAATGTTTTCCTTCATATGTTTTCATGAATATGTGCACAAAAATGTGTCATGAAAGAGTTTTTTGACAGTTATGCCTTGTTATAAACCACCATTTTCTTTTACTGTGTGTGTGTGTGTGTGTGTGTGTGTGTGTGTGTGTGTGTGTTACTGGGGATCAAACCCAGGGGTATTCTACCTCTGAGCTACATTCCCAGTCTGATTTTATTTTTTATTTTGAAACAGGGTTTTGCTAGGTTTCTGAGACTGGTCTCGAACCTGTGATTGCCTCAAACTCCCAAGTATTGAGATTACAGGCGTGTGCCACCACGCCAGGCTATTTGTTTTGTTGATGTTGTTGTTTAGTTTAATCAATCACTTTAGAAAGCCAAAAGCTTAAAATGTCTTTATCAAGCTTTCATGGAACCAACAAAACTTTGCCATGCCTCTGCTGTATGTTAGGCACCATTCCAGTCTCTGAGGACATGTTTAAAAATTGCTTTCAAGAGCTGGGCGTGGTGACGCACGCTTGTAATCCCAGTACTTGGGAGGCTGAGACGGGAGGATCACAGGTTCACGGCCAGCCTCAGCTACTTAGTGAGGCCCTCCGCAACTTCGTGAGACCCGGTTTCAAAATAAAGGATAAAAAATAGGGCCAGGGGTGTAGGTCAGAGGTAGAATGCCCCTGGGTTCAATCCCCGGTACCACAAAAAAAATAAATTAATTTAAAAAATTGCTTTCAAGACCAGGTGTGGTGGCGCACGCCTGTAATCTCAGTGCTTGGGAGGCTGAGGCAGGAGGAGCGCAAGTTCAAAGCCAGTGCCTGTTAACTCAGCGAGACCCTATTTCAAAATCAAAATCAAAATACCGCAGGGGGTGTAGCTCAGAGGTAGAATGCCCCTGGGGTCAATCCCCAATACCAAAAAGAATGCTTTCAAGGATAGAAAAATACATATGAGTTGCGATATTATGAGATAAATTAAATGGCAGAACTCTGCACAGATCCAGAAAAGAGACATCTAATTAAGCTGGATTTGTCGGAGGAGACTTTCAGATGAAATAGCCCTTGAAGTGAGTCTCAAAACAAGTCTGTCAACCTTGAGAACTGTCGAGCCTCTTCTTTAAAGGATTTTGGTTTGTTCATGAGCTGTGTACTGACAATCCTTCCTCTGCTTTTCCTGAACTGTAGCAATCTGTGCTATCTTTAGTTTGCAAGCAGTGATTTAGTTTTACCAAAACAGTACCATTTGTCACATTAAATTAAAGTTGTTAATTTAGAATTAACTGGTTTTATAGTTTATATTTAATTTGTAAATATTTTGATTTATGACTAATAAAATTATACCTAATTTTTGCATACACACATTTAAGTAACATTATTATGTAATTAAATTAACACCAGAACCTTTATTTTTCATATTGAAACAGGGTCTCACTCCTGTCTCGGCCTCCCAAGTACTGAGATTGCAGGCGGGCACCACCACTCCCAGCTAGAAATTCTTTTTCTTTAGTGGAAGTCTCTTTGTTGCTCAGTCTTGAGGAACACTGGGAACCATCCTTGACTGGCTCCGTTACCCTCACCGTCCTAACCCTCCATTTTCAAGAGACACACCATTACCAACCAAGTCACACTGATTTAACACCTAAAAGTTTTGGGGTTTTTGTTTGTCTTGGTACCAGGGATTGAACCCAGGGACCCTCTCCCTCTGAGCTATTTTTCCTCAGCCCTATTTTATTTTTTATTTTGAAACAGAGTCTCATTAAGTTGCTGACTGGCCTCTAACCTGAGATCCTCCTGTCTCAGCCTCCCAAGTTCTGGGATTATAGACACATGTGCCACCATGCCTGGCTCAGGTAAAAGTTTTAGTAGTTGTAACACTGCTCACTAAAGCAATTACTCAAGATGATTTCACCCCAAAATAAGACCATTAACTGGAGAAAAGTTAGAATAAAGGTATAAAGAAGAGATACTATTAAAATAAGAGGGGATAATGTTTTATTAATTTTAGTCAATGATAATTATAAGGTGTTTATTAACTGCAAGCACTTAATGTGCTATCTTTCCTCATTCTCTGCCAGAGCTCAACTTGCTAGCCTTATAATTGCTTTAGAATATCACTGTTAGTCCCATGTGCTATTGAAAGAGACTAGTCCTATAGACCTATAACATCTTAGGTAAACTGCTTCTTTAAGGGAGAGTGCCAGCCAGGCATAGTGATGCACACCTGTAATCCCAGTACTTGGGAGGCTGAGACAGGAGGATCACAGGTTCGAGGCCAGCCTCAGCAACTTAGCTAGATCCTTTTTCAAAATAAAATAGGGCTGGGGGTGTAGCTCAGAGGCAGAGCATCCCTGGATTCAATCCCCACACCACAAAATAAATAAATAAGAGTGTCAAATCTATTGATGGGTTGATCATTTTGGAATAAATTGCTGAACAAGACACATTGGTTCATTTAGCTCATTTATCAAATATTCATCAACAACAGTTACATGTCAGAAGCCATTTGACTTGATCCTGAGGATGCAAAAATGAACACGAGAAAGTCCTGCCCTCAGAGCATGAACATTCAATGGTGACAGCTGGTCAGATGCATAAGTAAATAATATAAGTCCCGATGTAACAAGTACCACAGAAAAAATAAGCAAGGAAAAGAGCCAATGACGGTGCCTACTTTTGCTAATCATCTTTATGGATATTCAAATAATCACAGATATTTTCCTTTTCACATCCAAGGTCTGCACTAGAAATTCCAAGTTTCAATTTCAATTTGAATAACTTCCAAACATATATTAAGAGGCTGAGGCCCAAGCTCACTACCTGACATATTTTTTCCACCTCAGGCCCAGGAGACTGGTTGACAAGTATTTCTTTTCCGTGGCTTCACTGAAAACAAAAGTAACAATCCCAACCATCTGTTATTTATTTATTTATTTATTTATTTATTTATTTATTTATTTATTTATTTATTTTGCGGTACCGGGGATTGAACACAGGGGCATTCTACCTCCGCGCTACACCCCCGGCCCTTTTTTTTTATGCTTTATTT
This sequence comes from Glis glis, assembly GCA_004027185.1. Lineage (NCBI taxonomy): Eukaryota > Metazoa > Chordata > Mammalia > Rodentia > Gliridae > Glis > Glis glis. Next base: position 15,411 of record PVJS01021432.1, read on the forward strand.
TTGAAACCGGGTCTCACGAAGTTGCGGAGGGCCTCACTAAGTAGAGAGAGAGAGAGAGAGAGAGAGAGAGATCCTGCGTGCACGCATGCGCGCTGAGGCTGGCCACGAACTCGGATCCTCCGGTCTCCGCCTCCCAAAGTACTGGGATTACAAGCGTGCGCCACCACGCCCGGCTACCATCTGTTATTTAAACAGAAAGAAAATCAAAGACTCTTTTGTTTTATCAATCACTAAAAGGTTTATCTTGTCAACAGGTCTACTATGCTGATCAAACCAAAATATGGTACCAACTCTAAGGTCTCCTCTCACTAAATTCACTGGCAATTAAGTTTGGGTGTTTTTGTTTTGTTTTGGAGTTTTTTGTTTTGTTTTTTGTTGTTGAGTTTTTTGGGTTTTTTTTTTTTGGTGATGGTATTGGGGTTTGAACCCAGGGGCACTCTACCACTGAGCTACACTTTCAATCTTTTTTCATTCTTTATTTTGAAACAGGATCTCACCAAGTTGCTAAGGCTGGCCTCCAACTTATGAACCTCCTGTCTCAGCCTCCCAAGTACTGTGATTATGGACATGCACCACTGCGCCCATCTAACAATTGAGATTTTGAGACCCAGCCTGTGGGGTGTAATCAAAAGTTGTCTCAGTGCAATGGGACATTAACTCTAATGCTCTGACCTAACAATTCCAGCTCTTTTCAGGACACTGACAAAGCCCACCATCACGTGTAGAAGATGCCACACGATCAACACAGACTCCTAAAATTCTTCCTGTGAAATATTGCTAAGTTCTGGCATCTTATAAACTGCTAAGAGTTCCTCTAACTTATAATATCATACTTCTTGAAGACCTTTATTAAGAGTAGGCATTTTTTCTGGGCACAGTGGCACATGCCTGTAATCCCAGCTACTCAGGAGGCTTAAGGCAGAAGGACTGAAAGTTCAAGGCCAGCCTGGGCAATTTAGCAAGACCCTGTCTCAAAATAGAGTAATAAAAGTGGGGGGGCTGGGAATGTAACTAAGTGGTAGAGCACTTGCCTCACGTGTGCGAGGCCCTGGATTCCATCCCCAACACAGTTTTTAAAAAATAGGTATTTTAAGTACTATAATAAGGAGACTCAGAAGATTTAAACTAATAGCTAAGTGGCTTATGTCTAAAGCAGTGTTTTACAAACTGTGGTCACAGATCAGCAAAATAGCATCACCTGAGAACTTGTTAGAAATGCCAGTTACAGGGCCCCAGTTCTCACACACTGAATCAGAGATGGCGTGAGAGATGCCCAGCCATCTGTATTCCACAGGACTTCCAGGTAATCCTGACGCACATGAACATTTGGGAACCACTGGTCAAAGGCACCCTAGCAGGACATTGTCATTATTATCGAGAAGTAGTAGTCAACAGTCTGGCAGACAGTACATCAAAAAGTTCCAAGAACATAGCAAGCTAATGGAAAAATTAAATCTTTCGACTCCTCTTTGTTTCTTTTCTAAGGATTGGGTGCTGGTGATGTATGGAATCATTTAGTTCTCTGGTGTAAGTGGTTGGCCAGAATCCGGGTCCAGATCTGGACAGAAGGCAGGGGTATTGCAGAGTCCAGAGAAGCAACCACCAAAGTTCCAGAACACCAGCAGATCTTAATATTGTATGGTAGAACTGGGCGGTCTCATGCTCCACCCCACACCATGGCACATTAAAAACATGCCCATCTGCTTTGAGCGCAATCCCACCCTGCTTGTAAATTATTCTTTTGCCCCCAAATATGGCCCACATTTAAAAAGACGTCATTGCAGTTTATAGATCTGTGTTTTTTGCAAATCCAAGGGCCATTAATTGCATCCACAGCTGTGCCTGCCCCGTGCGCTAACACAGTAGGCTGCCAGGAGTGCATCCTCTGTGAGTCATGCAAAAACTGTCCTTTCATCCCTCCTCATGGAGTAGCTTCCATAGGCCTCAGACCCTAGCCATGCAGGAAATCTGGTCCCTTGATATTTTGTCAATAAAAATCAGAGCACCGGGCATGGTGGCGCACGCTTGTAATCCCAGTACTTTGGGAGGCAGAGACCAGAGGATCCGGGTTCGCAGCCAGCCTCAGCTCTCTCTCTCTCTCCCTGTCTCTCTCTCTCTCTCTCTCTCTCTCTCTCTCTCTACTTAGTGAGGCCCTCTGCAACTTCGTGAGACCCGGTTTCAAAAAAATAAAGTATAAAAAATAGGGCCAGGGGTATAGCGCGGAGGTAGAACGCCCCTGGGCTCAATCCCCGGTACCGCAATAAATAAATAAATAAATAAATAAATAAATAAATAAATATCAGAAACAGCCAGGTATGGTGGCACATGCCTGTAATCTCAGTATTTGGGAGGTTGAGACAGGAGGATCACAGGTTCATAGCCAGCCTCAGCAACTCAGCGAGACCCTGTTTCCAAATAAAAAATAAAAAGGGCTGGAGGTGTAGCTCGGAGGTAGAATGCCCCTGGGTTCAATCCCCACTACCGAAAGAAAGAAAGAAAGAAAGAAAGAAAGAAAGAAAGAAAGAAAGAAATCAGAAACAAACACTAACAAACAAAAAAAAACAAGAAATTCCATCCTCCAAGAAAATGGTCTTTACTAACTGAAAGAGGATAGGTGGTACACTTGGTAGAACTTAGAATCAAACCAACTTGTGGCCCCAATTTCAAAACCCTAGACTGAGCTACAAGAAAACTCCCTTTCCAGGCTAATCCCAAACATGAAGAAGCATTGGATTCAACAGCTCTGGCATCTGTGAACTTAAATAGCAAGCAAAATGGTAAAGGCAGAAAATTCATCTTTGGTGCCCCATGCCCTCGCTCACTTCTTTCTGTAACCCTCTCCCACCCCCGGGGAACCCTCCTTCACCACCCACATCCCATCTGTCAAATCACCCCACCTTTCCAATGTCCCACTCATCACCTTGACCCAAATGTCTCAGGCTGTGTGAAAACAGCCTTGTCAGACTCCCTCAATGTGCAGCGGTGACTCAAACTGAAAAGAGACATTCTGTCACAAGGGAAACGGAGCTTGTCAAAAAAATTCATATTAAAATTGGATAGCTCTCAAATTACATGTTAGTGAGCTTTATTTTTAGAGATAAGTTTTATATTTCATACTTCTCAGAAACTAAGTTTTAATAAATAGTACTTCACTTTAAAAACCAGAACCTAGTATTTTACTATTATAAATCCATTAAAATTTGTGTTTGTCAAAAATCAAGACCATTTTTATTCTTCAAGCATTTTAATCTTTGGAATGTATTCTACTTGTTCTTGGAATTGAAGAGCATCCCCCCATACATACTTCATTCTTTTGCCATGTCCAAAGGAAACCACTTTATATGTGTCTCGCGTTCAAATACCAGTCTCCTAAGAGATGGTAAAACTTGGCACATGGCCTTCATCGCGTTTTTAGAAAAGCCGCCTGGTCTCTGCGATGTCCAGTTGTGTATCTCTGGACGGTCTACTTCCAGGAATCAAGTTCCCCAGATTTCTTTCCCTTCCCTGATCTCCTATCTTCTTTTCTCTTTCTTTCTTTCTTTCTCTCTCTCTCCCTCCCTCTCTCCCTGACAACAAAAAGCCTGAGGAAAACAAACTACGGGTGAAAATATTTACAGGGTGTGATTCAGAGACTTTCCATCTCAGACTCCTGCTTGAAGGCAAGTGTGAGACTCGGGACTTGCACTGACTGCTGTTGCTCCTCCTGTGCCCGGGGAGAAGGCCCCTGGGTTTTCTCTCCTTTGCCATCTTGGTGGTGGCTGAGCAAACTTCTGTGCTGCCCTAGGACAAGGGGATCGATTAGCACAGGAGGACACCACGGGAACAGCAGGCCCCCGACAGCCCTGCCAGGAAAAGCAGACGCTGCCGTCCACAGCAGCAACACAACCCGCCTTGGCTCCTGCTTGTCCCTCGGAACGACTCCATGGATGAATGTTTATAGGGAAGGAGTAAAGCCCCACAGACAGGACACGGTCAGTGGATCTGCCCTGTCCTAGAAGGGTACACATTTCCACCAGGACCTGAGAGGAGAGGCGCCTGCCACCCAAGAGGCCTCCAGCCTGGGACGGGTGCGCCGTGAGGGCGCCAGTGCCTCGCATTGTAAGAAACGGGTAGTTTTCCATCAGACAACACAAGGCCCTCCCAAAGCACCGGGTGGTGTTCAGCCCAGCGAGCCAGGAAAGTGATGGTATCGCCATTCAGCGGGTAAGAAGGAAAACAGCACAACTTTCTGGGAAGGAAAGATGAAAGAGAGGGCGCTACAAACACAATAAGTAAAAATTAATGATTAATTAATAAGATCTAGGGGAGATCTTATTAAAAAAACATCATTATCAATCCAGGTGTGGTGGTGCACACCTGTAATCCCAATATTTGGGAGGCTGAGACAGGAGAATCACAGGTTCGAGGCCAGCCTCAGCAACTTATTGAGACCCTTAGCAATTTAGCGAGACCCTATTTCAAAATGAAAAATAAAACTGTACTAGGGGTGTAGTTCAGCTGTACAACACCCTTGAGTTCAATCCTCAGTAACACACACACACACACACACACACACACACACACACAATCATTATCAGGGACAGGAATAAACTCAGTGGTAGAGCATTTGGCTAACATGTACAAAGCCCAGGATTCAATCTCCAGCGCCAAAAAAAAAAAGAGAGATTTTTAAAAAGTGTTATCATATTACAGCAGCTGCCATTTGTCTAGCACTTGACAGTGACCTGCCTGTCCTATCTACCTGGTAGGGTGTGACAAGTATCAAATAAGATAACATACATGGACCGGGCTGGTAAAGAGATCTTCTGGTTATTTCCATTCAGTGAAGTTTGTTGAGTGAATACTCTGCACTCCCAACTCTTTTAGAAATGGCGTCTAGTTTGACCCCCATGGTAACCCTGTGAGGTTGGCAGGAAACAGTCATGTTCTATCTTCCGTGGAGGCCCATGGAAGCCGAGGGGGTAGCTCTACGTCACACAGGTGGTCCTAAGCTGGTGCGCAGCATCAACTCCCTGTAGAAGTGTTTTCGAGAGATATTAATGCTGGTTTCTACTTCAGAAAATTCATTCACAGTATTCTCCATTGTCGTAAGGATGGGGAAGGAAAGGCTCAGGCGCGCTCTTTGATCTGGTTCATTTGCTTGGAGGGACGGGTGTGTCTGGTGACAGCTTCCCAATGCTTGAGAATCTAGGGCACTTGTTATATTTGGGAGTAGGTGCCTGAGTGTTTTCATATAACCACTCTCGACCAACAGAGCCGATAAACTAAAACCTGCTGTGTTGTGTTGATTACACCGAAACAAAAAGCTGCCTTTTTACTGTGACAGATAACAGAGATGAAGTATTTTCTGAATAAATATTTTTGATTTGCTAAGTCACACAGTCAGCTTTCATATTATGCATCAAAACAGAAAGTCTTTTCCAAGCTAAAAAAAATCACAGCTATTTTGTAAACAAAACATTAAGGAAACATGAACTTGAATATCTGTGAAGGTCAGACCTGAGGCCAAGCTCCAATGATTGATTCTCAATCCATGTATTATGATTAATAAAAGTAGTGTCAATATGTAACTGGAATTTCTTATATAATAGTTAGTTCTAGATTATTCAGCTTTTGATTATTTTGGGTTGTAAGCAAATTCCACCCATGATAATAATTGAGAGAGAGCAAAGAAAACCAAAGATAAATAACTTTTCAAGCAGACCATATCAACAGCTCTGGCAAAAATGCAGGAAGAGGGGCTGGGGAAGTAGCTCAGTGTAGAGTTCAGGCATAACATGGGCAGGGCCTTGGGTTTGATCCCCAGGAAAAACAAAAAAATAGAAAGGCAGAAAGAGGAAAAGAATTTACACTGCTGTGAACCACATATTTAGAGTCACTTAATTTTTTTTTTCTGGTACTGGGGATTGAACCCAGGGGCATTTTACCTCCAAGTTATACCTCCAGCCCTTTTTATTTTAATTTTTATTTATTTATTTATTTTATTTTTTGCAGTACTGGGGAATGAACCCAGGGGCATTCTACCTCCAAGCTACACTCTCAGCCCTATTTTTTATTCTTTTATTTTGAAACAGGGTCTCGCTAAGTTTCTGGGAATCTCACTAAATTGGTGAGGCTGGCTTTAAACCTTCAATCCTCCTGTCTCAGCCTCCCAAGTACTGGGACAAGGTCTTTCCTTCATCAGAACAACTAACTACCTTTTCATAGTCTCTTAGAAAACTGTTATTCCCACTCTACTTATCTGGCTCTTTCTCATCTTTCAGTTCTCAGCATAAATGTCGCTCCTTCAGAAAGTGGTACCCTATCCAAAACCTGGCCTTCTGGTCTTTATAGTATGGAACTCTTTTCCATTTCATCCCATTACATTTTGTAATTGCACATTTAATTGTTTCCTCATTTGATGCCATCTTCCCCACTAAACTATAAGATGCAGGATTGCAGAGGTCACATCAGGATGTCCTTCCTTCCTTTCTTTTTTTTTTTTTTTGTTGTTGTTATACTAGGGATTGAAACCAAGGGTGTTCTATCTCTACTACACCCCCAGCCCTATTTTATTTTTTATTTTGAAACAGGGTCTCACTAAGTTGCAGAGGGCTTCACTAAGTTGCTGAGTCTGGCTATGAGCCTACAATCCTCCTGTCTCAGCCTCCCAAGTACTAGGATTACAAGCGTGCACCACCACGCCCTGCTCAGTATGTTCTCTACTCTATATCCAGGACCTAGCACAGAGCCCAATATAGAGAATGTATGCAATAAGTATTTTTTGAATGAATGAGAAGCAGGATGTAGAAATTGTCTAAAAATATCCGCTACCTAAGCCGGGCATGGTGGTGCATGCTTGTAATCCCAGTACTTGGGAGATGGAGACCGGAGGATCTGGGTTCGCAGCCAGCCTCAGCTACTTAGTGAGGCCCTCCACAACTTCGCGAGACCCGGTTTCAAAATAAAGTATAAAAAATAGGGCTGGGGGTGTAGCTTGGAGGTAGAATGCCCTGGGTTCAATCCCCGGTACCGCAAAAAAAATAAAATAAAAAATCCGCTACCTAAAATGTCCCTAATTCTAGTTTCTCTAATGATGTGAAGTTTGCCAAGAACATTTACAATTTGTGCTGGCAGAGGACTTCTTCAGGCCCTACTGGTATGTCAAATGGGAATATTAGCAATGTGGAAAGAGACTATTACCCATTTTTTCAGAAACTCACTAAGACACACAAGAGAAGATCGTGGAAAACCTTGTAGTCCTGCAGCGCCCGCCCTGCTGGGAAACCAGCCTTGTCTTGGTGGTCACTGGGGACACAGTCATGGTGATGGGTCCATTCTGAGTTAGCGATACACCCCTTGAGTAAATGGCGTGCCTAATCTCGTTAGCAACTCTTCAACATTAATTACTACAAGCCAATTCAGCCTTCATTCTTTCCGGTTGTATATAGAAAGGCAAAAGACTGGCCTTCCAGTGGTTTTCCTGGTCTTCGTTTACAAAACTTGTACTTAGGTAGCCTTTGTGGGTGAAAAGCTAACCACGTGAGTTAAACAGATCAAGCTGCAAGTCAAACACCGCAGTTCTCATTCAGTTCTGCTACCACCTTACTATGTGCGCTTGGAGAACAAATCATTTCAACCCCTCTAATTTAACAATCTTAGCTTTCTTATCCGTGAACCTGTAATAATTACTTTCACCGACCTATAGCTGGTCTGAGGATTTGTAAGAGTCTCAGAGACATCTGGATGATTGACCCTTGATCTAATTCTGCAGCTCTAAGGCCAGAAAAGGACATGGACCAGACTGTGCTAGCCCAGGGAGAATGCAGATGCTCATAGAGGGTGTGTTGATGTGTGGGTGCACTATCACAGCAGGCTCTATGGTCCCACGTGTAACACCGACATTGACAAGCCTGGCATAGATCTGATCATGAAGATCTGGCTGGGCTTTGGAGGTGGAGGGAGATTCTGCTCCTTGATCAGTGAGACTTCCCACAAGTTCCAACCTGATCCTCGCTCGCTCAGACTTAATTATACACAATAACACTGAAGCCCTCAGGAGGGGCCCAGAGGTCTATGCATTGCATCTCTCAATGGAGCCCTTTCTGTCTCTACCGTGTATCCTGATAGCACTTTCTTCCATCTGTATCCTTTAGATAAATACACTCAGACCTGTGTCCAGCCTCTCCATCAGCCAGAACGTACTGTTGACACTCGTCAATATGGTAGTAGCATACATTCAAATGTGCTTTGAAGAAATAAAAATGATTCCACAAATATGAATTATCAACACCAACTGCCTTCGAAGCTCAATTCTGAGTTTTAACCTATTTTCTATAAGAATATAGAAAGTTTTTCTTTCTTTTTTTTTTTGCGGTACCGGTGATTGAACGCGGGGGCGTTCTACCTCTGTGCTACACCCCCAACCCTATTTTTTATACTTTATTTTGGAACCGGGTCTCATGAAGTTGCAGAGGACCTCACTAAGGATAGAGAGACAGAGAGAGAGAGAGAGAGACAGAGACAAAGACAGAGACAGAGAGAAAGAGCTGAGGCTGGCCGTGGACCTGGATCCTCCGGTCTCCGCCTCCCAAGGTACTGGCATTACAAGCGTGCGCCACCACGCCCGGCTAGAAAGTTTTTCTATAGGCTCAAATTCAGACTTTATTGTTCCTTATAGGCTTTTGTCTCTAGAGATATCAAAATCTCTGAGAACCTGTATTTCCTCATCTGAAAAATAGAAATTCAGCTACAGTAGCATCTGTACCATGAGACCATTGTGTCAGAGATGATGTGGGAAGTACCCGGTGTTGTGCTAGCACATTGAAGGTGCTAACTAAATATTTGAATTTGAAATCAGAGACTCAGAATTTGAGAGAAGTAAACTAATTTAAAAGTTCCATATCTATAAGAATATTTTATGATGAAAATAACAGAGAATTGAACTCAAACTGGCTTAAAGAGTAGTGGGATTCGTTGGTCTTGGTCAAGCATTGTTCACCGAAGGCTCCAGCGCCCTTCCCTGCAGTCCTCTCCACTCTGCCCTCCTCCACGCCCTGCCCACCCTCAGGCTGGCTTCCCACATTGTTACAAGATGACTGCCAGCAGCCACCAGGGTTACACACTTCCTCCTTCACATCCAGGGAAGAGAGAAAGGAACTTCTCACAATGGACAAGAGTCCTCAGCTTTGGAGATCCTTGAACTGGCCACCGTGGACAGGTGAACGTCATTCATTGGCATATAGAATCGGGGAGAGTGACTGGGGAGGCGCCACACCACAGGGAAGGCTGAGATGAACGCGACCAGGAGAAGCACAGCGTCCACCATGGTGAATAATAAATCCCAAGGGGACAACAATGCCTTCCCAAGTCTGCTGTTGTTGTTCTATGGAAATGAAATATCTACGAATAAATGTTGAATTCCTAGGTTTCTAGAATCCTCGTGAGCTCAGAGGGCAGGTGTAGAAGTGGTGAAGAGGCTGCCAGGGACCCTCTGAACTACTCAACAGAACCCTAAGGTGTGACCCTGCTCAGGAGGGATGTCCACCGCCCCCTGGGGCACCTTGGAGCCTGAGCACCACCATCTTCAAGGCTGCTCTGAGACAGCCTTCCTGTAGTCCCTGGAAGTAGGACCCAACACAGTCTTCCCTCCAACTCCTGCAGAACTGAAACCAAGTGGAGAAGCGTGAGAACACCCCAGGGCCAGGGAAGTTTTCAATGAATAAAGTTCCTCTCCCTGTTTTCCCAAGGACATTAAAAAACACTCCATCGGTACCACTGAAAACCTAGAAAAAACACTGACACAAATGGGGTCCCACTTAGAAAGTAAAAGCCCTAGGAAAAACCATCTTAAAATGATTTCCTTACTAATGCCTTTGATTGAGTCTTAGAGCTCATTTGATTGGTAAGTACTGAAATCTGTGAAAGATACTTCAGCAAAAAGGGTGCTTACTATAAGATGAATATCAAGTATCTCGTATCCAGGAAGGGGCTGATTCACTTTAGTTTTAGTCTTTGTCACACCAGTTTTCCTTCTGAATTTGCTCGTGATAAGCCCTGGCTTTACATATTCCTTGGGATTTTTGTTTTGTTTTGTTTTGGTTTGGTTTTTGGTTTTTTGGTTTTCTTTTGCTTTTTTAGTACCAGTATTGAACCCAGGGGCATTCTACTTCCAAGCTACACCCCAGTCCCATTTTATTTTTATTTTGACTTGAAACAGGGTCTTGCTAAATTACTGAGAGTCTCCCTAAGTTGTCTGAGGCAGCCTCAAACCTGCGATCCTCCTGTCTCAACCTTCTAAGTATTGAGATTACAGGTGTGCACTAGCACACCCAGCTATATTCTTTGATAAAGCCAAACAAAAGCCGGGCATGGTGGCACATGCCTGTAATCCCTGTACTTGGGATGTTGAGATGGGAGGATGGCAGGTTCAAGGCCAGCCTCAGCCATTTGGTGAGGCCCTCAGCAACTTAGTGAGACCCTGTTTCAAAAATAAAAAATAAAATAGGACTGGAGAAGTAGCTTGGAGGTAGAATGCCCCTGGGTTCAATCCCCAGTACTAAATAAATAAATAAATGCCAACCAAATGCTGAGTAGTTCCTCAATGCCAATTTCAAATTTCTAGGAAAAAGCCATCTATTACACTCAGGGTCAGATGTGCACCCTTCAGCCGACCAGCTCTGGTGGGCGGGGGGAGGGCACAGTCCTTGGGGTGGCCTGCTGAAGGGAAGTGAGGAAGGTCAAAATGACCAGTGTGTCTGTTACACACGGCAGTTCATTCCTCTCCTTTCAAAGTACAGCGAGTGTTGAGTGATTTTATAAAAACACGACAGTAATAGAAACCAGAGGAGGAAATGGACAAGGTCTGACCAGCTAATCTCTCCACTTGGCGCCATTCTAACTTTTTGTGTATTCTTTATACAAAACAATTTCTCAGTGCCACATTTTTTAATCTGTTAAATAAAAATAATCACACTTGTCCTTGCAACTCATAGGATTATAGGAAGGATAAAAAGTTAATAGATGTGACAGTACTTTAAAACATTAAAGTGATGTTGTTTATACTCTGTACCCTATAAAGCACCTCATCTGAATTCTAACTTAATCTCCACTGTTTCTATAGAAATACTGTGAGTTCAAGAATCACCTGTTGAGCGAGGGATGTAGCTCAGTGGTAGAGCACTTGCCTAGCATGCGCAAGGCCCTAGGTTCATCCCCAACACCATTAAAAAAAAAAAAAAAGAGCCAGGCGTGGTGGCGCACACTTGTAATCCCAGTACTTGGGAGGCAGAGACCGGAGGATCCAGGTTCGTGGCCAGCCTCAGCTACTTAGTGAGGCCCTCCACAACCTTAGTGAGACCCTGTTTCAAAAATAAAGAATAAAAAATAGGGCTGGGGGTGAAGGCCAGAGGTAGAATGCCCCTGGGTTCAATCCCCGGTACCGCCAAAAAAAAAAAGGATCATCTGTCAAAACAATCAATCTGGGTTAATTGTCCTAGGTGGATCAGATATATCTATTATGTAACTGGGCAACAGAGTGTCTTGCAAATTACATGGTTATACAGCACACACAAGGCTGACCTCAGAGAGGGGAGCTATGAAGCTGACTGGAAGGCAGGAAAGTAAAAGTGGAAGAAAAACAACAAAATAAAAACAAGAAGGAAACCTCACCACCAAGATAACAAGAATAGTTAACAGCAGTCTGCAATTATACATACTCTCTGTCCACTAAAGCTAAAACGAATGGGGGCAAACTGCAAATGAGGGATTTGGATTAAATATGGAGAAAAAAGTCCTGGAATGAAGGCTGCTAAGCATTTCTTATAAACAAAAGAATTCAGTTACCCCTTTCCATGCCACAGAGGGTGCATTCTTGACAGCAGGATTCGGTTGTATTCATCTTTGTTTCCCCGGAATCCAGCATGGCGCCTGTCCCCATAGGCACCAGGTTAGTGTCAGTGAGGACAGAAATGTTCTGGGCAGGCAGCAAGGGACAGCAGCCATTTTTGCATCTTCTCTAAGTAAGAAACCAGTTCCTTGACATGATGGAGGGGAAGGAGGACATCCCATGCTCCCTCTCTCTTTGGTACTGGGAATTGAAACTGGGGGGCATTCTACCTCCAAGCTACACCCCCAGCCCTTTATCTTTTATTTTGAAACAGGGTCTTGCTAAGTTGCTCGGGTTCTCATTAAGTTGCTGAGGCTGGCCTTGAACCTGTGATCCTCCTGTCTCAGCCTCCCAAGTACAGGGATTACAGGTATGTTCCACAATGTCTGGCTTTATTCTTTCAATATCAAATGTACCAATTGTGAGAATGTTCTTCTTTTTGTGAACCTAGATATGATCCCCAAATAGCAAATGTCTCTCTCTGCTGTTATCTTTTTAGAGTAGCCCATCACACAAAGTCCACCATCATCCAAAAGCCTCCTGTACTCACTTTATATCTCTTGGTCTGCTCACAAGACGTGGGCCCAAATTTGTCAATAAATAGCAGTCCCCAGTGCCGTGGAAAGGCAATGGTGTGCGCTAGAAAGGGCCTGGGAAGCTGGGCTAGTTCTGACCCCACCAATATCTAGTTGTCTGGTCTTTGGCACCACACTCCACTTCTCCTCATCTGTTTCCACATTTAAGACAAGGGAGAGCCGGGCGTGGTGGTGCGCACTTGTAATCGCAGTACTTGGGAGGCTGAGACAGGAGGATCGCAGGTTTGTGGCCAGTCTCAGCTACTTAGTGAGGCCCTCTGTAACTTAGTGAGACCCTGTTTCAAAATAAAGAATAAAAAAATGGCCGGGCATGTAGCTCAGAGGTAGAATGACTCTGGGTTCAATCCCCAGCTCCGCAAAAAAAAGGGGGGGGGAGTTACACTAGGTGCTCTCTAGTGCCTCGGCCCCATCACATGATGGTTCCACTTGGGGACCAGAGCTGTCTTTAACAGCTGCTGAATTAGAAAAACAGTTCCTGCTCAAAGGGAAGACGGAAGCAAGAGCAATACTTCTTGTATTTGTTACTTGCATGTTTTCAGCAACTTATGAGTCCTCTGAAGACAGGGTCTTATCCAATATCTAAGGCAGCATGTTTCTATCTTTGAGGGTTTAGGGTTCATCTTCTTCATCCCCATCACAAGGAGACAACAGTGGCAACAACCAAAATAATTTTTTTTGGTACTGGGATTAAACCCAGGGGTGTTCTATCTCCAAGCTACACCCCCAGCCCTATTTTATATTTCACTTTGAAACAGGATCTTGCTAGATTGCTGAGAGTCTCGCTATGTTGCTGAGGCTGGCCTTGAACCCACGATCCTCCCGTCTTAGCTTCCCAAGTACTGGGATTACAGGCATGTGCCACCATGTCTGGCTAACAACCAGAAGAATTTTTTAAATAAAAATTAAAAAGTTAGCATCACTACCAAAATGATGGAAAGTTGATGAGAGGAAAAAAAACACCAAACAGTATAATTTCTGTCTGTCAAATACAGAAATGTGTGGGGAATGCACCATAGTTCAATTACTTCAACTCAATTACTAGCAGTTCCAAGTAAACAGACGTCACTGCATACAGAAATGATCGTCCCAATTATGCCACAATCCAAAACAAATTTTTAGACAGAAGGAAATTGTGTTGCTCCAAAAGAATAAACAGGAACAGATTAGGACTTTCTTTAGCTTTTGTAAAAACAAGTGAGTCTAGCAAATACCCCTTTTAAAATTAAGCTTCTTCCACCTAAGAAATTCAAATTTACCAGAATAAACTCAAGCAACCCTTAAGAACCCATTCCCCAAGCTCTAGTGACTGGAGGTATTCATTGTATATAATGAAATCTTTTCTCTCCTTGATATCACGAATGGTACTTGTCATGTACCATCCTTGAGAGAATTGAGAAATTAATTGCTCTGTAACCCAGTTCAGAAAGGTTTACTTGGCCGGGTGTGGTGGCACACACTTGTAATCCCAGTATTTTGGGAGCCGGAGACCGGAGGATCCGGGTTCGCGGCCAGCCTCAGCTCTCTCTCTCTCTCTCTACTTAGTGAGGCCCATTCGCAACTTCGTGAGACCCGGTTTCAAAATAAAGTATAAAAAAAATAGGGCCGGGGGTGTAGCGCAGAGGTAGAACGCCCCTGCGTTCAATCCCCAGTACCGCAAAAAAAAAAAAAAGAAAGGTTTACTTAATGATTTAACATTCAGCACTCTTTACACTTCACCTTTTTACAATAGTTTGTGGTTCTCAAAAGCCAGAAAAATATGCCACACTGACAGAAATGAAGTAGGTGTCTGCTTCTATAGATTTATGAAATACTTTTACTGTTTCTTTAAGCTTCATATTATCCACAGATATGTCGTTATTTGATTTGTCATTTAGTTTTTACTGGACAAATGACAAATTTTATTTGTCATTTAGTTTTTGGGTTTTTTTTTTTTTTTTGCACGGTACTGGGGATGCAACCCAGGGGCATTCTACCTCTGAGCTACATCCCCAGTCCTATTTTTTATTCTTTATTTTGAGACAGGGTCTCACTAAGTTGCAGAGGCCTCACTAAGTAGCTGATGCTGGCTGCGAAGCCGGATCCTCTGGTTTCTGCCTCCCAAGTACTGGGATTACAAGCATGCACCACCATGCCCGGCTTTAGTTTTTACTTATTTTATTTGTCATTTAGTTTTTTGTTTGCAAAACTGGCTGGCTTCCATAATGCCTGAAATAATGATTGTACCAACCCAAACAATCATTACACTGTGTATTTTAAATATTGCTATTTTGAAAGTGGTTTTTTTTTTTTTTGCGGTACTGGGGATGGAACCCAGAGGCATTCTACCTCCGAGCTACACCCCCAGCCCTATTTTTTATTCTTTATTTTGAAACAGGGTCTCACTAAGTTGCGAAGGGCCTCACTAAGTAGCTGAGGCTGGCCGCGAACCCGGATCCTCCAGTCTCAGCCTCCCACATACTGGGATTACAAGTGTGTGCCACCATGCCTGGCTTGAAAGTGTTTTCATGTATTGTGGGATACATTCAATTAGTAATTCAAGCAATGTCATTGATAATTGAGAGTTTAGGTATATTTGAGAATCAATAAAGATATAAAATCGATGAGTTTAAAGTAAATACCCTGTGGTCCTGAACTGGAATTGGAAATACCCATAAGAAACCATGATGTTTTTTATGGAAAAAAAATTGTCCCTAGCTCTGTCCACTAGAAAGGCCTAAGAATAATGATCGACCCAGTATAGATGAACTCCTGACTCCTGGATTATATCTCTAACACTATTTCCACTGAGAGGAACCAGAGTTCCTTGGAGAACTCACTAATTCCATGAACAGGAAAATTCCAAGATGAGCCTAGAACATCTCATCACAGCAGAGATTAAGGAAACGTTCAAAGACTGCGAAAGTCAATGTCAAAAGGACACAGGAGCAAATGAGAAACGTCCTCACACACCAAAAAAAAAAAAGCCAATTTGAGCATGAAAGAAGACTCCAACAGACAGAAACACATCAATTACATTAGAAATTCCATGAGTTCATGATACTTATAACAGACAAAAACAAACTCAGTCACCTTTAGAGATTATAAAAGGACCTACTTTTCTTTTTATTGTGGCAAAATATATATATATGTATAGCAGAAAATTCACTATTTTAATCACTCTTAAGTTTATAATTCAGTGGCATTAAATATACTCATTTTATGCAACCATCCCCACATCCATATCCAGAACTTTTTAATTTCCTCAAACTAAAAGTCCATACCCATTAAACAATAATTCCTCAGGTCCTGTCAACCTATTATTCTGAACTCATAAATAAAGGTTAAAAATGAAGCATTTAGCTGGGCGTGGTGACGCATGCTTATAATCCCAGTACTTGGGAGATTGAGACTGGAGGATCACAGGTTCGCGCAGCCTCAGCAACTCTGTGAGGCCCTTCGCAACTTAGTGAGACCCTGTTTCAAAATAAAAAATAAGCCAGGCGTGGTGGCACACGCTTGTAATCCCAGTACTTGGGAGGCTGAGACAGGAGGATCCGGGTTCGCAGCCAGCCTCAGCTACTTAGTGAGGCCCTCCGCAACTTAGTGAGACCCCATTTCAAAATAAAGAATAAAAAATAGGGCTGGGGGTGTAGCTCGGAG
>PVJS01021433.1:0-31509 GCA_004027185.1 Glis glis
GTCGCACCTACATCTGCTCCCACCCAGGGGCTACCCTCCACAGGAGTCCTCCCAGCCACATTCTATTCCCACCTATGCTTGCTCCCACCAAGTGGCTACACTCCACAGGAGTCCTCCCAGTCACATGCTAGTCCCACCTATACACCGTGCTCCCACCCAGGGGCTACCCAAACAGAGTCCTCCCAGCCACATGCTATTCCCACCTACATACTGTTCTCAAACCCAGGGGTTACCCTCCACAGGAATCATCCCAGCCACATGCTAGTCACACCTACACACTGTGCTCCCACCCAGGGGCTGCCTTCCACAGAGTCCTCCCAGCCACATGTTATTCCCACCTATATACTGTTCTCCCACCCAGGGGCTGCTCTACACAGGAGTCCTCCCAGCAACATGCTATTCCCACCTACACTGTGCTCCCACCAGGGGCTTCCCTCCACAGAGTCCTCCAAGAAACATGCTAGTCCCACCTACACCTGGTCCCACCCAGGGGCTACCCTCCACAGAGTCCTCCCAGTCCGATGCTATTCTCACCTATACACCGTGCTCCCACCCAGGGGCAACCCTACACAAAGTCTTCCCAGCCACATGCTATTCCCACCTACATACTATTCTCAAACCCAGGGGCTACCCTCCACAGGAATCATCCCAGCCACATGCTAGTCACACCTACACACTGTGCTCCCACCCAGGGGCTGCCCTCCACAGAGACCTCCCAGCCACATGCTAGTCACACCTACACTTTCTCCCACCCAGGGACTGCCCTCCACAGAGTCCTCCCCGCCACATGCTAGTCCTACCTACACACCATGCTCCCACCCAGGGGCTACCCTCCACAGAGTCCTCCCAGCCACATGCTAGTCACACCTACACTTTCTCCCACCCAGGGACTGCCCTCCACAGAGTCCTCCTCACCACATGCTAGTCCTACCTACACACCGTGCTCCCACTCAGGAACTACACACCACAGGAGTCCTCCCAGCCACATGCTAGTCACACCTACACTTGCTCTCAGCCAGGGGCTGCCCTCCACAGAGTCCTCCCCGCCACATGCTAGTCCTACCTACACACCATGCTCCCACCCAGGGGCTACCCTCCACAGAGTCCTCCCTGCCACATGCTAGTCGCACCTACACCGTGCTCCCACCCAGGGGCTGCCCTCCACAGAGTCCTCCCAGTCACATGCTAGTCCCACCTAAACACTGTGCTCCCACCCAGGAACTACACACCACAGGAGTCCTCCCAGACACATGCTAGTCACACCTACACTTGCTCCCACCCAGGGGCTACCCTCCACAGAGTCCTCCCAGCCACATGCTAGTCATACCTACACCGTACTCCCACCCAGGAGCTACACACCACAGGAGTCCTCCCAGCCACATGCTGGTCCCACCTACACTCTCTCCCAGCCAGGGGCTACACTTCATGGAGTCTTTCCAATTAGATGGTAGCCCCATCTATACACCGTGATTCCCCCTTGGGGCTATCCTTCACAGGAGGCCTCCCGGCCACATGCTAGTCCCACCTGCACACCGTGCTCCCACCCAGGGGCTATACTTCATGGAGTCTTCCCAGTCATGTGCTAGCTTCCAGCTATACTACGGGCTCCCACCTAGATGCTACCCTCCACGGAGTCCTCCCAGCCATGTGCAAGTCCCACCTGATACCACTCTGCCACCCAGGGATGACCCTCCACAGGAGTCCTCCAGGAACGTGCCAGCCTCCACTTACACACTGTGCTCCCATACAGGGACGACCCTCCACAGGAGTCCTCCAGGAACGTGCCAGCCTCCACTTACATACTGTGCTCCCACCCAGGGGCTACACTCCACAGGAGTCCTCCCAGCCATGTGCCAACCCCCATCTATACACCGTGCTCCCACCCAGGGAAGACCCTCCACAAAGTTGTCACCCAGATCGTGTGTACATAATGATGTCATGTAGCCAGGGACGTAGGCACAGTGGTGTCACCTGGAAATGGGTCGAAGGCTGCATCTGCACGCTAGAGAGCCCTTAGCAGAAGCCAGCCCTGGGACCTTGGATCTCAGATTTGCAGCCTGCGCCTGGGGAGAATCGGTCTCACTTTTCAGGCACCTCGCCCGTCTGCGGAAGGTGTATTGGGATGACCCACGCTGCTGCTCCTGGCTTCCAAGCTGGGGACCCAGAGGCCCCTGAGTTACCACAGTCATGGTTCTTAGTGACTCCAGCAAGGGTCTCCTCCTTTGCCATCTCTGGAGCCTCCTTGTCCCCCTCCTCCCCACCCAGTGCAGCTCACGTAGACATTAGCACAATATTCTGAACAAAAGCAAGTCTCATTTCCAGGGCTCCTGAGCTACCTCCAGCCCCCTGCACCATGTCCCTCAAATGCACACAGACCCTTCCCTTCAAAGACAGGGTCCTCCTGCCCTGTGGCCTGCCCCACCCCACACGGAGGGTCTAGGCCATCATCTTCCGCTTGGCCCATAGGACCACCACCTCCTGCGTCTCAGTGAGTCTACACACTGCACCAGGCCCAGAAGGCTGGGGAGCAGCTCTCTGAGGCAGGAGCCGCAGCAGGCCGGCAGGGGCAGCGAGGGCGATGGTCCTGTGTCTGTGCAGGCTGACAGTGCAGAGGACAGGCACCAGGAGACAAGGGGTCATCCTGGTGGAGTATGGGGCGAGGGGGAGCCACGAGTCGGGGACTGGGCTTGTTCCCAGGAGCCCTGAGGGGAAGGGGTTGAGGAGGTGGGTGTGAGCCCCCGGGGTCTGGTCCCCAGTGGGAGCTCGGGTGGCTATGAGTGGATGAACAACGAACAGGCGAGTAGGCTGGTGCTCAGGGCAAGGGAAAGGCCTCCTGTTCTCTCTGGGTAGAGGACGCCTTCCTGGTTTGGATTCAAGAGGGAACAGGGGCCTCCTTCCTCCAGCCTTGCTGATTGTTCCTGGCCCTTCTGGAATCATCTGGAAGTTAATCCTTTGGAAAACAAATATTTCAGACATCTCAACAACAGAACAGAAGGCCCTCCAAGTGGGAGCCAGAGCAGATGGGCCAGAGGCCTGGAAACTCTCCCCACGCCCAGATGCTTAAGCCCCCTGAACCTCCTCGCAGCATCCGTGAGGGACGAAGACTGTGGCCAGGAAAGTGTCCGAGCTGCCGGCCACCTGCCTGGGCCCTGTCCGTTCTCCTTGGCAGCTCCCACCGCGGACAGGACATTCCTGAAGGCTGAGGCTGTGCACTGGGGGGTTGGAGAGGCCAGAGGAAGGCCCACTGTCACCCTGGGGCTCTTGCTACACTCCCTCCCTCTGTCCCTCTCTCCCCTCGTCCCTTACCCACTTGGGGCTCACCAGGAAGTGGGGTTCTGGCTTCCCTTCTTGCAGCCCAAGCCAAGGGGTCCATCTAGTCCTTACCATGAGGGTCATCTCTGCCCGACGTGCACTGTGCGCAGGCTCTATATGGGCAGTGCCCCAGTGTCCTTCTGTTGTAGGGGCGCCTGCTCTTCCCCTCAGTCCTGGGTTTGGGCTGCATGTGGTACCCCACCCTTCCCAGGGCAGCCTTTTCTCCCACTCAGACTGGAAGCTCCCGGATGATGGAGACCCTGTCTCCTCTCAACCTTATCTGTCCCCAGCAAAGAGCTCGGCCCTGCAGGTGCCCCACAGCTATGAGCCAGCAGCATTTACCAGTCCAGGAGGGGTCAGTCCACCCTCAAAGACTGGGAAACTATCATCATGGGCACAGGAGGAGAGGGGAGGGACTAGGGCTCAGAAGTGAGGGTGCTCCTGAGGACTCGTCTTTGTGGGCGTGCACATGGAACCTGGCTCTAGCTGGGAGAAGTGATTACGCCATTTCCTGACTGGCCCATGAAATCTCTAGAAGGATCCCCCTACTTCCAGTGGGGAGGACAGGATTTCCAGTGGCTTCAAGAGTCCAGAGCTACAAGATGGCAGGAGCCTGGGTCCCCCCAGACACCCGGAGCACAGCCCCATCCAGGTTCTGTCTGCTCTCCCCTGTGGTGACCTACAAAGTGTGTGCTCATGGGCTCTTGCTGTCCTGGTGGTGACTGGGGGGAGCAGAGAGTCCTCTGTAGTGGGGTGTGGCCTGCCTAGGGGTATTCTCACAGTAACCATGAAATTCCCCGTTGGCATAGCCAGGCATGGCATAGATGGGCTGCGAAGGGAGTACATGTTAGGAGGTCGTTGTCTGCCTGGCCTGCTGGTCTGGGGTTGGCATGAGCCCACAGGAGGCCCCATCCCCACCTTGGCCCTAGACCTTGACCCTGGCTGCGACTTCCCCATGCCACTAGCAGCTGGGGAAGCCCGGAAGAGGGGACGAGAAGAGGGGCTTGAAGGAAGGTGCTAAAGGGGGTCCCGGGAGAGGGGGCTCGTGGCGTGTACAGCAAACAGTGTCTGTCTGTCTTGAGGAACATCCAGGCCTGTCCTTTATCTCACCCCTCACACTACATATTTCCAAAAAGAAATCATTTCCAATTCCAAAGGGCTCCATGGAGGCGGATTTTTCCATCTGGGCTCTGCTGATGAGCGCTTTTGGAGGAAACTTCTGCATTAACTCACTTCCCTCATCTGTGCCCCACGCAGGGACGATTAGGGCAGGCAGAGTCGGCCGCGCCTGGGAGCCGCTCTGTCTGCCTGCCCGCTCACTCGGACCCTGCCGGCAGCTCATGGTTCCTGTCCCTTCCCCGGGTGGGTCTCCACCTGGCCGGTAGTGTGACTGAGTCAGGGTCTGGATCCCCCGAGGCCAGCAGGATCCGGGTAGATGGACCACGTCTCTGCACGTGTGCAGCTCCGGCCCAGCAGCCCCCCATCTCCTCTCCTGGGTCCCCTCTCGCATCCGTTTCCCACACTGTGGCTTCCAACTGCTCAGCCCACATTCCCCTCCCTTCCTCCCCTGGCTGAGGAGGCCAGCGCCTGTCTTCCTACTGCAGCCTGGCTTCCCCAGCCCCCAGGCCTGCGCCTCACCCTTGGGGCCCAGGGAGGATGGAGCCCGAGCCCTGCTTGCTCTCCCCATGGCTGGGCGCACCTGGGCTGGTCTTGGCCGCTGTGGGACGGGCAGCCTGCACCAGAGACCCGTCCCCCTCCTCCCCGCGTGGGATTCCAAGCTCTGTGCTTCCTGATGATCTGGAAATGTCCCTGTCTCCTTCCTGAGTCCCTGCTGTAACCCTCTCCCTGCATGACACTTCTTGGCATGGTGACTCTCATGGGCTAAGCTATGTCCCCCCCCCCAAAAAAAAATTCCTAAGCTAAGCCCTGACCCCCAGTATGTTAGAACGTGACCTTAGTTGAAGATGGGGTTTTTGTAGAGGTGATTAAGTTAAAACGAGATCACTAGGGTGGCCCTAATCACTGATTGATGTCCTAACAGAGGAGATCGGGACACAGACACACAGAGGATGGACACATGAGGACGCAGGGGAAGACACCCTCTGCGAGGCAAGGAGAGAGGCCTGAGGAGGAGCCAGCCTGCGACACCTCCGTCCCGGCCTCCCAGCCTCCAGGACGGTGACTGTCTGCTGTTCATGCCGCCTGCCTGTGGTGCTTTGTGACAGTGGCCTGCAGATTAAAATAGTGACATTCCTGTTCTGCCTCAGTTTCCCCACCATCTCTTGCCTCCTCTTTTTTTTTTTGGCACATCACCTCTCCTTCCCAGCAAGCTGCACATGCCCCTCTCACAGGACTGCCCTCGCCATGGCTCTCATTGAGTCTGGCTTTGGGGTGCCCAGGTGTGTCTTTTGGGGAGCTGAGGTTGGGTCAGCACCCCAGGCCTGCCCTCTGAGTTCCCCTGCTCTTGGGCATGGAGTGTCTTGAGGACACAGTGCTAGCCTCCTGCCTTGGGCCTAGCTGAGCAGGGTTGGGTGTCACCTTGAAGGCCCAAAGCCCTTGAAGGCTCAGGCCCATGGAGGCTCAGAACCTTCGAGGTTCAAATCCACGAAGGCTCAGACCATTGGAGGCTCAGGCCCATGGAGGCTCAGGCCCGTGGAGGCTCAGACCCCTGGAGGCTCAGGCCCTTGGAGCTCAGGCCTATGGAGGTTCAGACTCTTGGAGGCTCAGGTTCATGGAGGCTCAGGTACTTTGTTGTGCAGATGACACCCTGAGGTCCAGGTGGGGAGGCTCATGGCCACAGCCCAGCAGCCATGTGGGGACCCACGTTTGAGCAGGTGGGGTGCCTGTGCCTCACAGCCCTCTCAGACCTCCCAGGTGAGCTAGGAACGGAGCCTGTCGCCAGTGCTGCAGTGGGCCCTGCAAGGAGCTCACAGGGCAGGTGCTGAGAATGGAGTGCCGTGAGGCTCGGAGGGGCGCCGGGCCGCCAGTCCCTCGCCGGGGTGAGTCTGGAGTCTCTGGCAGGATAGCGGCCTGGCCTGAGGGCCCAGTGCCTCCGCAGCCCCCATCTCTCCAAGGGGCCTGGTAAGCAGCTGCGGGGGTGTGGCTCTGCCGTCCTGTCCCTTTGGGGGTGCTGGGCTCAGCCATAGCCTGGAAGGAGCAGCATACCTTGGTGTGAGAGCCACAGGAGCGACTGACTCTTTAGGGCCCCTCCCCAGCCCCATCAGGCCTCAGTGGTGCTTTTTGTACCAAAGGAGGATCCCCGGGCCCCGGGGCCTAATGTCTGAGCTCTCAGCACACCCCCAAGGGCTGTCCCACCATCGGCATTGACGCCCCACTTTGGGGCCAAGTGCCCGGCTGGCTCTGCATGGCTAGAAGATCCCCCCTCTGCTGGGCCCCCAGAGCCCCCATCCCCACGTGCCCCTGGAACACAGCAGCCCCCACTCCGTGAGGAGAGCTGGGTCCTTGAGGGTGACCCAGCCTCTCTGTCCTGCTCCCCTGACCCCCCCTCTCCGCCCTGTTTCTCTTTCCTACGGGACTTCCTCTGGCTTTATTGTTTTAAGTTGGTGGTTGGGCCAACAGCCAGCTTAAATTTCACCCCTTGCGGCCTCCTCCTCCTAGTCCTCCTCCTCCTCCTCTTCCTCCCTCCTTCTCTTCCTCAGCCTGTTTCTGCCCTAGGCCCAGGGGCGGGCGTTGGAACTAAACCTGGGACAGGGGGTTTGGTACCCAGGCAAAAGGGCCTTAGAAAAACGAGAAGAGAAAATCATAAATCTCTCTCTCCTTCCATCTCCCCTTCTCAGCCCCCCTCCTTCCCCTCCTGTCATAAAAGAAGGAATTTATCTTTCACATGGCACTTGGGTTGCAAACAACCACTCCGGTCTCCCCGCTGCGCTGGGCTGGCCGGCTGAGCTCTTGGGTTTATTTTGGGGGTGGGCGGCGGGAGATGGGGGCTGGAGGGGGGCAGGGAGAGTATTTGTTTTCTGTTGCTTTTGCAAAAAAAGGAGGGGGTGAGGGCTGCGCGGAGGCCACAGTGGGACCCTCTTCCCCTCCCCGCTCTGTGCAAGGCTAGGAGGAAGACGCGGAGCGAGGGACCGTTGCTTCTTCCCCTTCGGCTTCCTTTTCCCTTTTAGGGGCTGAGGTTAAACAGAGGGCAACAGGGGCCTGTGACTTTTGCCCTCTGACATCTTTGAACCTGGAGTCTTTGATGTCTTAGGCTGAGCACAGCATTTCCAAAGCCACGGAGTGGGGTCGGGATAGTCAAGAGCTGGACCTTCTAGAATTACCCACAGCCAAGCCGGGGACCCTCTCCCTCGCTGGCCTGGAGCTCAAGCCGCCCATCCCTCCTGCCCACATCCCACCCATCTGGCTGTCCTCAGGCCCGCCTCCTCTCTGGACCTTCCGGAAGGCCGAGTCCTTCCACAGGACAGAGGCCCAGGCTGGGGAAGGGACATCCTGCCCTGCTCTACTTTGGCCCCAGAGCTGGCCCTGGTCCTGCCTGTCTCTGGAGCACCCCTGTGGGACAGTGCTGGTGCCAGCCCTGGGCTGGGTGTGTGGGCGCACGGTTGGAGTGACCAGCTCCCCTCTGCCCCCTCCTCAAAGCCAGGGTTTCCTTCTAGCCCTTGGGGTTCCTCTTGCTGACTAATACTTTCCTACTTCTACCTTCAGATACCCGGAGAGGATTCTCAGAGCTCCCCGGGCTCTGGACAGGGCTGGGGTCCTCAGTGGGCAGGGAACCGGCCTGTGTGGTGAGGCAGATGGCTGCCCGCTGCTTCCGTGTGGGTGTTGGCCCTGGGCCTGTCCGCTCTACCCCACCCTGGACGCAGGGCTGTGCCCACTCCTGCCCACCGTGGCAGGCCTCCTACAGACAGAGGAGGCCCGGCAGCGGGAGCACACAACCTTTCCATTCTCTTGGCCTGGTGGCTGGGTGGTCACAGACTCTCTCTGGCTCCCCAGAACTTGGCCAGTTTGGAGGTGGGGATGGGAGAAGACAGGGTCTGGAGGAATAAGAGGTGGAGCCCACAGTCCCAGTGTGCCCCACTCTACCCTGTGGTCTCTCAAGCCTCGCACCCGTCTCCTCCAGCCTCACTCGGGCCAGAGTGTTTGGGGGATCCTCTAGCTGCCCCCATTCCATTGGAGCCTGTGTGCTGGCCTGGGGTGGGGCCAGGTCCCAGTGGGTTCCAGACCCACCTGGGTGGGCCTGGGTCTGAGCCTCCTCCCCTTCCCCGGGCTGCCCTGAGTGGAGAGACAGGGCCTGGTGGGTGGGCAGAGGCCGGGGCAGGGCCCATCAGGCCCAGGGATGCCAGCGTGGCCTCCATCCCCAACCGCCCCCACCCGCAAGTCCAGCCTCTGCCAGGTTTCTGAGGGGCATTGTTATTAATTTTATTATTACAGCCGCTGCAGAAACACAGCACTAAGCCCCCGAGTGATTTATTTAGCGTGCGGCCTTATTGATTAGGGCCAACTTTCCACAGCGGCGGGCCAGGCAGCGCCTCGGCCTCCAGGAATCTCTGGTGGGGGGGACAGCCACCCGCCGGGCGCCTCTCTGCAGACCCCGAAGACTCAGCCCTCCCGCCCCTGCCAGGGGCTCCCTTGTGAAGAGAACCCCACCCCAGGGGAGGCAGCCCTCGCCCAGGAGAGGCCTGTGGCAGGGGGTGGTGAGCAGCCCCTGTCCAGGGAGAGCTGAACAGAGCCCCGAGTGGCCACTGTGGCCTGCAATGGGATTGTAGCAGGAGGTTGGCAGTGGGGCTGTCCTGGCAGGGCAAATGCAGGACTTGGGGTCTGGGTGGGCCCTTTATGCTGTAGGGAAGCAGGTGGGGGTCTGGTTTATCCCCTGGGTGGGGGGCTCTTGGCTCAGGCTGGCAGCCCCATGCCCCGGGACTCTGCTCCAGGACCAGCTCCTCTGCAGGCCCCTGAGAGTGGCCGCCGGCCCCGCCCATACCCCCATGGGGGACTGGGGTTCTCCCACCCCCCTCTTGGTCTCATCAAGGGGGAAGTAAGGAGGGAAGGAAAGGTACCAGCTTAGGGGTAATGCTAATTTCTGGGGTCACCTCAATAGCAGACCCCAGAAGCAGGCTGGTCTGGCCTCCTTCATCCCCCAAAGTCCCCCGGGAGCAGCCAGCTACCACTGGGATGGCAAAGTCTCAACTGGCCATTGGGAAGCAGCTCCCTGTCCCTTGCACCCCAGGAGAGGGGCCCCATGGCCTCTCCAGGGCTCAGAAGCCAGCATGCTTGGCATTTGAAGTTGGGGCTCCTTGTAGGGAGCTGAGGGGCAGAGGGATTGTGGAGGGGTCTTCCTGGGGCTTGGGAAACCATGAATAGGCACAAGCCTATGGCCCCACATGAAGAGCCAACCGCCAGAGATGTTGAGGTGAGGGTGACCTGCCGGATCGGCCCTCGGGGTGTTTTGTCCTCTGCCCGCCCCCAACCCGCCCTCCTGTATCCCTTGCCTAGTGGGCAGCAGATACACTCACTCTAGGATGGGGGCGCGCTCAGGAAGCTGGCCCCCAACCGAGGGCCTGAGGCCACTTCAGAGACTGGGGGCTACTGACAGGGCTGGAGAG
The DNA here is from genome assembly GCA_004027185.1 of Glis glis. NCBI lineage: Eukaryota > Metazoa > Chordata > Mammalia > Rodentia > Gliridae > Glis > Glis glis. The sequence continues at coordinate 9,870 of PVJS01021433.1, forward strand.
AGGGGCCTGTTGACTTGGGGTGCAGGTAGTGGGAGTATGGGAGACCCGAAGGGTGACAGGCTGGGCCTCTCCCTTAGATGTACACACGTCGGTCCAGGAAGAGAGAGAGATGTGCAAAGACGTGGGGGCAGGCATCCAGGAGATGACAGGTCCAGAGAACACGAGCCATCCCACGGGCTTGGAAGGGGCTCAGAAGTGGGGGACCCTGCAGGGTGCAAGGCAGACTCGTGGGTCCCTGCCCTGACCCTGGGTCCCAGGAGCAGGTCTGGCCCCGGCACCTCGCAAAGGTGAGCCCATGGCCCGGTGCCTCTCCCCAGCAGAGCAGCAGCTGGGCTCCAGCCCCTGCACACCGCAGTCTCTCCTCCCGTCCCTTTTTATGACTAATAAAAAGGATTGTAAACCCTGTGTGTGCACAAAGTGTGTCCTGTAAATGGCTTCTGGTGACGATGACATTTGCAGCAGCGCCACTCGGCCAGGCATGCTCGGGGAACGGGGGAGCCGGCCCTGGACACTTGTAGCATCTGGCCCACCCAGGGATGGAGGGGCAGGCGCAGAACACCCCCCACTACCGTGGGCACAACCCTGTCTAGGAACAGGGGGGCTGCACCAGAAGGCCTAGGTAGACGACAGAAGAGGAGCGCTCTGTGCAAGGCCACCTGGCCCTGGCCTGCCTTCTTCCAGGTCCTCACCCCCACGGACAGACACCTTTCTAGCATGTGGCTCTCGGTTCATAATGTCAATGTCTCCCTGCCACCAACTTCCTGAGGGTAAGTGAGGCGGAACTATGGATCTTTCCCCCATTCCCTCTACACGGCATCCCTGCGAACCCAAGGACTCAGTTTCCCCATCCAACTCTTGGCTGTCAGGCCCGCAGGGGCCAGAGGAAGCTCCTTGTTCAGGCCCAGGCCCCGTCTGCACTCAGCCCCAAAGGTGCAGGCGACCATGGCCCTGTGCCTGCCCCCACAAACTGCCAAGCCAGGGCAGGGGGATGTTGGGCCCTGGGGCTGCGGACAGCGTGGGAGGTGGGAGGCCCAGGCTGGGTCTTGAGCCGTGACCGTCTCCTCAGCAAAGCCCCACAGGAAGGCTTTGGGGATTAACTCTTGTCTTCCCTTCTCCTCAACATGCTCCGTCTCGCAGAAGGTGGCCCTGTGAGGACACCCGTCACCTTTTAAGGTTAATTTCCTATTAAGATTCTTCTGTTCGGAGAATGCCTGATGGAATGTGCTGTTAACTAATCCCACTCGGCAGAGCCAGCAGGCGCCGGCTGTGCACGGGGAGAGTGACAGGTAGAAGGGACCTGCCCGGGGCTGTCAGCCTCACGCGGGACTTTTATGGAGCGTTCTGTGTCCTGATGCATCAACGGCGGGGGCAGAAGGCTCTGGCATGTCAGATCTCCTGTCCCTGTTTAAACAGAATGAAATGCCTTCCTCTTAATAAAAGCCTTTGGAAGAATCGCCAGTTTCTGTTTTTCAGGAACATCACCTCTAGTGAACCGTGGGTGGATCTTAGTCATTCTGTGGAAATGGGAACTTTCTGCTCTGAGTGCGTCCCTTGCCCAGGGTCGGCTGGGGATGCTTGACCTCTTGGAGGGTTCGCCGTGCTTGACAATTGCCGTGGTGTAAAGATTCCCACTGGGCCAGTCTGCAAGCTGCGTCTGCAAGGTCTCACGGCAGGGTCAGGGTGAGGGCAAAGCTCTCACAGGGCAAGATGGCCCTGGGTGCCGCGCTGGCCTCTTTGCTTCTCCTCCCACGCAGGCCCCTCTGGTCACTGAACCTCCGTTCCAACCCGGCTGCCTGTCCAGGGTGGGCTCCCCACAGGCCCTCTCCCTTGGAGTGCACCCCTGGCATGCAAAGCTTGGGAAAGTGGCTTGGTGGGGTCTGAAGAAGGGAAGGGACTCACTGGGGAGTCACACTTTCAATACCCTTCTGGCTCCAGGAGCTGGACCCCAGACCCGAGGCAAAGGCCATTTTGGGGCTGCGGGGCTGGGGCTCCCCGTGAGTCCCCTGTAGGGGCTCTGCCCCAGCCTGTCTCCCAGCAGTTACTAGTTGGCTTCCATGTCCTTCCGGGGGGCTGAAGTGGGTCTGTGGGGGCACTAGGGCCATGGTCCTGCCACCCATCTCACCCTGCAGCCAGAGGTGCTTCAGCCTCTAGGAGACTCGGCAGGATGGGGACCTGGGGACTCAGGAGAGGGGCTAGGTCTCTTCGCCTTATTTGGCTTCAAGATGGGCAGTGCCTGTGGGGTCCAGTGGTCTGGGTGGTCTGGGGTCGTCCGGCCACAGGCACTTCGTGGCTCCTGCTGGGACAGAGGCATGGAGAGAGGGGGGGGGCCCAGGGCACAGTATAGCGGAGGCAGCTCTGAGCTGGGGTGCTGGGAGGAGGGGCAGGCCTGCAGCACGCTGGCAGCCTTCCCAACTCAGCCCAGCCCCCTCCCCTCCTTCCTGCCGCCCCCACACCCGGCTTTCATCACCTCACACCTGGGCTATTGCTGCAGCCCCTGCCTCCTGCGTCCCACCAGGCCGGCTCTGAGCTCTGCACACAGTAGGCGCTGTCTGCACACCCGGGACCTTGGGCTGGGGTGCCCAGGCTAGGGCGGCATGCTGCTGGGAGCTGCTGCTCAGGCACGTGTGGCTTTCCTCCCCCTGCTCACATGTCCAGAGAAACAGAACCCCAGGGATCAGGGACCTGGAGCAGCAGCAGGCCCAGGGCTTGCTGCTGAGCCCCTCTGCAGCAGGCTGCCCCATTTTGAGCCCAGCCTTGCTGGGACTCAGCTTTGAGGCCTATCACACCGAGGCTGGCAGGGTCCAACTGTCCCAGCTGAGCAGCTCTTCTGCAGGATGGATCCCAGGGCAGGGGGCACCCAGGGCCCCAGAGACAGCAGGATGGCGTGGACCCTGCACATCTCTCTATGCAGGGGTGCGATGGGCAGGTAGGGCCTGGGAGGGCCAGCTGGGGCTCAGGCTCCACAGGGATGAGAGGTTTCTGCCACACGGGTCCTCTAGAGAGCTGGCTCAGTCCCGAGGCTACACAGATGGCTGCTGTCGCCTAGGGGTCACGCCTGGCATAGGGAGCTGCTGGTGGAAAGGCCAGAGTTGTGAGAAATGGGTGGCCAGGGCCACCCTGGAGCACCAAGAGGAAACTTCTGCTAAACCCAGCAGTGGGAATGATCCAGATCTCCATTGTCCAGCGGGGAGCCCTAGCTCTAGAGCCCCTGAAATGTGACTAATTGAATTTTAATTCAACGTAAGCAGCCTAGTGACTAGAGGCTGTTACCCTGGACGGCAGAGCCGAGGGGTCATGGCAGGAGCGGTCCAAATGGACACCCATTCTACCTGGTGATCCAGTGTCACCAGATAAAGCTCAGAATGCCCAGTTAGATTTGAATCATAGGTCAAACCAAGGCTTTCAGTATGTCACTACTGGGCACACACTTATACTCAACAGTTGTGGGTTCTTTATTTGGAATTCAAAATTTTCAGGCATTCTGGATTTTCGTTGTTGAATCTGGCCACCCTACTGGGTGCAGCTGGTTTGCTACCCACAGGACAGCCACTGTCAGGACCAACCGTGCAGTGTGTGCTCTGCCTAGTTGGTGGGACATTTGACCTGGCCTGGGGACACAGGGGGCCTCTGTGAGGGTTCCCAGTACCCCTTTCCCTGTCCTGGACAATACACCAAGCATTTGGGGTGCTGAGGGTCCTCAGAGGGGCAGGCAAGGTATCGAATACCAAGTGACACCCCCAGTACCATTGCCATCCTCCCCCAGGGTTCCTTCGGGGCCTCGGCCTGGCTGGCCAGCGGTGGGCAGCCCCTGGCTGTAGGCCGTCACCTCTAGTCTCGTCTCGAACACCTCCTGACACTTGGGCCCTAGAGCAGCCCGCCCCCAGCCCCTGCCCAGCCGTCTGGCCGGAGGGTGAGAGGGGTGTCTGTCTCGCCTGCCCGCGGGGGGAGAGGATTCCTGAGCGCTGCTGTCTGAAGGTCCCGTGTGATTTGCACGTGGAGACCGTGTTTGGTTACAGTTAATGGAGGACAGGAGAATTTCTTCTCAAACCACCTCGTTGGCCCCAAACCAAGTGTGGGAAAGCAAGAAGAACATCAATCTTTCCCCTTTTAAAGAAGTTTTCTTTTTTTCAAAGGAAAAAATTCCAGGCTCCATCTTTCCTTATGTGCCTTCCAGACAGGGAAACCCCCCCTTCCAGCCCAGAGCCTGGAGCCCCGCTGGCTCGCCAGAGCTACCCTGCACACGGGCCCCTGCACCAACCTGGAGGCCTGCTGCCCTTCCTGACACCACACCCTGGGGCCGTGAGTTGGAGCTGCACCCCAAAACTGCTCCTAAGGAGTGGGGAGCCTGTGAGGCTGCCTGCTACTTGCTGTGCACACCCAGGCTCTGTAGGGCGACAGACAGTGGCCCAGCTGGTGGAGACCTCCTTGCATGAAGGCAGAGCTCCTCAGCACCGGCCACCCCGTGCCCTCCACATTCTCTCCCCCAGGGGCTCCCCTCATTCAGCCATGGTCTCATTTCTGTGCCCTCCATCCTCACCCCAGTTCTCCACTCCACGAGGTGCCCAGGGGCCCTGGTGCCTCCCATTGGTGGCATTAACAATGGAAAGGGCACGCGTTCCCTGAAGAAGAAACAACTTCTCCCAACGGACAGCTAGGCCCAGCACAACCAGGGTCTCTGGGAGGTCCACATCCAAGTCGCAGCCATGCCTAGCCCCACCCCAGCAGGGCTCTCCACGGGACCACGTGTGCTCCATGGCTGGAGGCCACTGGCCAGTGCCTCCCTTGGCCCCAAGGTGCCCCAGCTCCCCAGTCTCCTCCTCTTGAGGCAGCAGGCACCTCTCCGAGGGCCAGCTGAGCAGTGGCTAGGGCCCAGGCCTCTGAGGCCTGCAACGTGCAATGGGGCCGAGAGCCTGTCTGGCCTTCAGGGGCTGTCCTCTATCCCTGCCAGACCCAGAGAACACCTTCCCCAGGTCAGCGGGCCTCGAGTACCTCTGGGGACCCCAAGGCTGTTGGGTGGGGTCTCAGGAGTGCAAGTGGGGTCTCACACAGGCAAAAGCTTTGACGTCTATGCGGACAGTTGCCAAGTGTTGTAAGGCCCCTGGTCCCTGCCACCCCGCTCCTGCCCAGCCCGTCTGCCCTGTGCTCTTCAGACTTCTCAAAGCCCACCCCTGCCCAGGCTCTTGAGACCAGGTGGCCCGTGATCTCCCAGGGCAGGCGTAACCCTGTCTTTCTTCCCTTTGCCCTACTGTCAGCTCATATCACTCTGGTGGGCATAAATGGCCACCGTGGGGGACCCCGTGAGAAACTCCAGGAGCCCCTTCCTTCCCCACTCAGACCCCTGGCTTCTGAGACGGCCTGCCTGTCCCCAGGTAGATGCTAAAGACGGAGGACGCCAGCTGAGGGGCCCTGCCCTCTCCAACAGGGTGGACATTCTGGGCAGGTGGACTGAGGCTCCCGTATCCTGTCCCCAGAGCTCTGCTGGCAGGTGGCCTCGGGAAGGACCCTACTAGGCATGAACAGTGGCCACGAGCCAAGGACCAGGTGCGGGTGTGCTCTGCTGCACAGGCAGGTGGCAAGGGGTCATCCCTCATGCTCACGTCCCCACCAGGTGCCCACTGTGTGCCCGCCTCAAAGATGGTCCAGGAGGGGCCAGCAGGAAGAGAACAGGCCATGACGGAACTCTATTCTGAGGTGTGGGTTCAGACCGGAGGGATGGCCAGTGGGGGCATGGGTGCCTGCCGAGGAAGGGCCCTGTGCCCTCGTGGAGCTAGGTCCTCGGGCCTGGGGGACGTCCAGAGGGAAGGTGCTCTGAGCAGGGCCCAGAGAGGAGGCGAAGGGTTTAGAGTCTGCACCCTGGCCTGGGCGGGAGGCCCATCCCTCTCCTGCTGGAGGCCTGGGGAAGCTGAAAGGAGACCTCGCACCCGAGGCCCTTGTCACTGTGCTTTCTGAGACCAGGGTTTTGTTTTTGTTCCTTTCTGGACTCCCTGAGTGGGGGCTCCAGGCAGTTGCTGCGTCCCAGCCACCGCCCTCGCCCCCCAATCTCAACTACCACAATTCAGGGTCAAGCTGCCACCCTGGTGGGCGCCCCAGGAGAGCGTGGGAGTGGGCTGGGAGGAGGGAGAGGCTGGGAGCCCAGGAGCCCAGCAGCTAGCTGGCCGAGGACGGCTCCCAGGGTGAAGTCTGCCAAGTGTTCCAGGAAGCGTCTTTTGGAAGAAGGCGAGTTGCGCAGAGCCCACTCCCGGCCCCTCTGCCTGGACCAAGGAAAGCAAACACGGGGAGCGGGAAGCAGCTGAAAGTGAGAAACTTTAGCAAGTGAGAGCGCACGAGGCCAAGGGCTTCCAGGAGAGGAACATCACGCGCACAACATGGCACGGGGCCGCAACCCTGCAGGGCCACCCGCCGCCGCCGCGTTCTTTCCATCTGCCGCAGCTGCTCCTGGGGCCCCCTCCGCCGCCGCCCACCCGCCTTGCTCCCCACCGGCCCAGGCCCGCCGACCCAGGCAGAGGGAGAGGGCACAGAGGCAGACAGGGCCTGGGGGGGCATTATTTGGGGGCATCCCTCCCATCCTCCCTGGGGAGGGGGCAGCTGCCCCCCCCTTGCAGGTGCCCGAGGGCCTCTTCAGGACAAGACTATTTGCAGCCTCAGAGCTCGCTGCTCTTCCCTGAGAGGCAGGGAATGTGGGCACCAGGGACAGCTGGACAGTCAGGCGCTGAGAGACCCCAAAAAGGACATGAGCTGCTGAGTGGACAGCAAGTAAAAACGGCAGGCAGCTGGCCCGGTCGGGTTTCCTCACGGGCCCTCCCCTCTCTCCCAGTGCCCCCCTCAGCCATGTTTGCCGCCTGCCCCTGTCCCCCCACCCCCAGTTTACAGGCCTGTGAAGGGAGGGGGCCTTCAGTGGGTTCGCAGGGGCCCCGGGGTTCTCCCTAAGAACACAGAAGCCTGCCCAGCCAGGGAGACCACCCGCAGCCTCCGTGGCCCAGGAGGGGCTGACGGGCAGGGCGTGGGGGCTCTGGTCAGCATGGGCTCGGCGGATGGGACCCTCTTCCCCATCCCAACGCTCACAGGAGGATGTCCCCATTGTCCCCTCCTGCCCAGCTGTCCCCTTCCATCTCCGCTGACCGATGGTGAGTGGCAGGCCCAGCTGCTGAGACTCTTGGCCCGGGCCTACCAGCAGGTACCACTGCCAACCTCGTCTCCCCGCCCTGCTAGGGCACGGCCCACTGGGTAGAGCATTGTCCTTGTTTGGGCCTGTCCACTGCAGGGCCACCTGCGCCCCCACAGGGAGGTCAGTCAGCACCGCCGTGTGCACAGACACGTGGGCCATGGACAGCGGCTATTTCCAGCCTCGACGCTGGCCTTCCTGTCCTCTTCCTAATGAGGAAGGGAATGTAGACACCCTGCCCAACAGGCGCGCCAGGCAGGCGCCTGAGACCCCAAAATGGGTGTGGGGAGGGGCGCGAGGTCAGCGCGGGCCCACCCAGCTACCCTGTCTGCCCATGAGCTCATGGCTTTCGGCCCTTGGGTAGTTTCAAGCGCCCTGGTTTCAATGCCCCAAACCCTATTCTGGGAGGGTCTGGGGGAGCTGGCCCCTCCTGCAGTGCACGCACACTGGGGCTGGGCAGAGGTGGGCGGGCAGCTCACTCCTTCCTTATCCCTCCTCCCTGTCCCAGGGTTGGAGGGGACCTCACCCTGGAAGACCCCCACCAGGGTTCCCAAACTCTCCTGTGGCCACTCCAGTGCCTTGGCCCACCTGGCCTTGGTCCCTCCGCCATGCGGGCCTGGCTTTGGGCTGGGTTCACCAGATCTTGGAAGACAAGTGCAATCCCCCCTCACTTGCCAACTAGTGGGGCAGCAGGGCTGGCGCAAGATATGCGTGAGATACAGTGTTGTGGGGAGGGGCTGGCCCTGAGGGTGGGGAGCACCCTGTCAAACCTAAGTGCTAACAGGCCGTGCACACAGCACGGTGCTGGGCTCCCAGGGGGCGAATGACAGCAAACTACACCCTCTGCAGCACTCGGCGTCTCTCTTCTCAGTGTCTCTGTTCTCAGCATCTCTCCTCCACCCCAGCAGGCCGGAGGAGCAGCATGGCCCGCGGGCTCCTCTCAAGTAACCTTGGCCAAAGGCTCGCAGCCACTAGGCAGTCCTTGCCCTGCCTGAGAGGTGGGTGAGGTCAGAGGCAAGCCAGCAGGAGTGTGCCAACCCTGCCAGCTTCCCTGGGCTGCCCCATGAGCCTCCAGAAATGTCCGGGCTTGGTACAGGCCCCTACAGGCAGCCGGGACCCCAGGCACTCTGGAGACGTTACCAGGGCCCTGGTGTGTGAGCACCCTAAAAACAGAGCTGGGGCTGCCCAGCCACCTTGGGCAGGGCTCCTGCCAAGTACAGGGACAGGCCTAGGACACAGAGTTGGCCGGGCACTCTCCGTGCTGCCCAGGAGGGTTTGTGTCTAGCTGGTGGGGCCTACTGGGGCTGCCTGAGCACCAAGCCCCACCCTCCCTTCCTGGGCAAGATGGAGGTTTGGGATTTTACCTTCCTTGATTTTTCAAATCCTTCCAGGGGCTCCCCCAGCCCCGGGGGGGCCCTCTTCCTTCCCATAATGCCAGGCCCAGTATGGGTTGTGGCTCCATCCTCCAGAGGCACAAGGTGCAGAGTGGCGGAGGCACAGGAGAGGACACAGCCTAGCCTTCGAGGGGCAAACTATTGTGTTGGAGGGTCCAACGGGCCTTGGTTGGGCAGGGCATGAGGCTGCAGGCCCACGGCCCCCAGAAGCTTGCCCGACCCCTGCAGATGAGACCCAGGCTGGGTGGGAGCAGGGGTGGGGGCATTAGTGTGGGGGCCAGCCCAGCACCCCATGAGGAGGCTGCAGGCTCAGACAGGGGTACTGGGGTTGCCTTTGATTCCCTCACTCCAGGGACTCCTGCTTCCCACACCGGCTTCTGCCAGGGAATAGCCACCCTGCCAGAGGTGCCTGGGCCACGTGTGCTTTGGGGACTGTACCGCAGCATGGCATTCAGCCATGCTGCCTGAATGGGGTAAACTGTGCTAATGGCTGCCTGAGGGTTTTTTCTTCTGAAAAGCAGAGTCAATAAGACCTTATTTGAAATGCAAAGAAAGAAACAGATCAAATAGTGCTACGTGGATGTATCTAGGACTCTCACCATCATGTACAATTACAATGCACCAATGAAAATCATTTAAAAAATGAAATGGGGGGGAACCTGGTGGCCTTGGGGACCTTTTGTGACTCATTTCCTATGCTCTCTGTCTGTAATGCAGGGGCCTCTCATCTTGGACGTCTCGTTCTCAGGGCTCTGTGTGCAGCTAGGGGAAAGACAGGGTGTGTTTGGGGTGCTTTGGTTTGGGCAGAGGAGCTGGGGGTCCTTCTGGGGCCAAGCAGCCTGCCCGGGCCAGCAGTGTTGGCAATGTGCGGTGAGGAGAGCCGTGGCCAAGGGGCGGCTGGGCGGTGGGCCCCGGGCCCTCTGGCCGCAGCAGTATACTGGGCGGGTGGGCCAGGCCTCAGAGTGATAAATGGCTTCCCTTGGAGACGGGCAGCTTTGCCAGGGTCTCAGTCCTTGGAATTCACTCTTGTTGACCCTGAGGCCCAATGGGGGCCCTAAGAACAGGGCTGCTTTGTGGATGGACAGGGCGGTGATTCAGGGGGCGGCTGATGGTAGGGTTTGTATGTGCAGAGCTGGCACTGGGGCCTACGGGGTGCCTGTGAGGCCCTGCCAGCCCAGATGGGAGCAACCAAAGTGCAGCCTGGGGACCCTGGGGTCCCTCAGCCCCAGGGCTCTGAGCTCAGAGGGTGCAGCGAGCTCTGACCCCACGTTGAAGTTCAGTTAAAACACAAAGCCTTACCAGCTCCATTTTCAATGCCCGTAGGCCTGCAGGGAGTGAGGGCTCTGGGGTGCTGTGAGATGAGGTACAAGCAGGGACTGGCCCTCCACAGGCTGTGGACCCTGCTGTGTCGTGCAGGGACACATCCCTCCCCCTGCCCTGCCCTCAAAGCCCAAGGGTGGGGAGTCATCGCAGCAGAGAGCGTGGCCTGGGCCCCTCTGGCCTGGCCCGGCCCACATGGGGCTTCTCTGCTTCCCGTGCATCCTGCCCATCCAAGGGAGCCTCACACTGAGGAAGCCATGTACAAATGGGCTCCTCAAGCCGGGCGTGGTGGCGTACCCTTTCAATCCCAGTACTTGGGAGGCTGAGACAGGAGGATCACAGGTTTGCGGCCAGCCTCAGCTACTTAGTGAGGCCCTCCGCAACTTTTATTCTTTATTTTATTCCAAATAAAGAATAAAAAACAGAGCTTCAGGTGTAGCTCAGAGATAGAATGCCCCTGGGTTCAATCCCCAGTACCGAAAAAAAAGGACTCCTCAGCCCCCAACAGCTAACAGGCTTCCCCTGCCCAGCCCACTATACCTCAAAGACCCTTCATACCACACAAAAGGTTAGGGGACAGGCTGAGCTTCTCCAGGTAAACTTGGGGTAAGACATCCCCCTTTCCCACCATCTCTGGGTCAGATATGTCCCATGCAGACCTCTACCACCAACGGAAGCTAAGCCCCCACCCCCATGCCTCCCTTCCCACCACTACAGCCAACAGTCCCTAGTGGCCCATCCCAAAGAGGACCCATCTCCTGACCGACCCCAGTTCACCAGTTAGCAGGGCCTGAGCCCCACAGACATGTGGGGACCTGGGCCCACTGGAGGTGGGCTGCCGATGGCCAGAGCCAGCCACGAAGCCTGGTTCATCTGGGCTCGCTGTATCCCAGGGGTTCTCCGAATGCGTTCTTCCCCACACACAGGGCCCTTGCGAGCCAAGAGGAAGGAGCCTGGTCGGTCCTGGGTGGCTGCCGGAGTTTGGGTAGGCTGGCCGCCTGCGTCTTTGGCTCCCTGGGACCCTTTGGCGCTGCAGGGCTGGGAGGAAGCGGGCTGGGCCCGCCGCGGAGCCTCTTGGACCTCACAGGGCGTGCGGCTCGCTCTAATTGCTCTTTCTAAGAAATCCCTCAAAATCTTTTGCAGGAAGGGAAGGCCTGAGAGGAGTGGGCCAGGGGCCTCTTCCAGGCCGCCCGGTGAACAGGTTGGGTCTGGGGAGGCAGCCATAACTTGGCCCCACCCCACCCCCTTGGCTGTGGGCCTCAGAAATGAGATTCCTGGGACCCCAAACTCTGGCTCTGGGTACCAGGTACCGCAAATGCCACCTTTTCAGTGGTTCCTCTCCCCTTGCTGGACCCGCCCGGGGTTGGGCGGGATGCAGGGCTGGAGCAGCCCATCCTGGGCTTAGGGGAAGAGAAGCGAGGAGAGCTAGTTGAGGCAGACACATGGCCACGATGCCCCCGCACACGTGCTTCCCCTCCAGGGCTCTCCGGCCTGCTGGGCCAGTGGAAACCATGAGTCTGTCTGCGCGAAGCCGCCCCCACCCCAGCCTGGCTCAGACATAGTGCCCTGGAGCTCCCCGAACCTGCCCACAGGCCTGGCCGCCTGCGTGGGGCCTCAGGGAGGGCAAGGCAGCCGGCCCAGCAGCCTGGGGTGGGAAATGCTGGGGCTGGATGCTCTGGGGACTCCCAGAAGGCCTAGAGGCAGCCTGCCCACGAACCCCCCATCACAATCTGCATCGTGTGCTCCTGGCCCGGGACCCCACCAGGCAAGGGGTGTGCAGGTTCTAAGCATCCCTGGAGGGTTCTCCCTCCTGTTGGCCACCCAGAGCCCCCACATTCTCCCTCCGTCTGCCTGTGCCCCTTCTCCAGCCTTTCCAGGTCACCTTTGTCATGTGGACAGTCTGCAGCTTGGTCTCCGGCCCTCCAATCCAACTGCTGGCCCCTCTCAGAGCCACACTGTAGCCACAGAGGCCACTGAGGTCCCTGCTGTCAGGGAGCAGCCAGGGAACTTTCTCAGTGTGGGGGGCTTGGCAAACACCCCTCTTCATAAGCCTGAGCGTTGCTGGCAGCCAGAAAGGAGCACTGGGGCAGGGGAAACTGGGGTACACTTGGATGCTGCTTGGGGCCCCCAGGCCTTGTAGATTCAGGTGAGAGGTGCCCACCCACAGGAGGCCAGGCCCGTGTCTTGAGGACACCTGCAGCGTGGAAACCCAGACCCCACGGGCAGCAGGAAGGCACATGGGTGGAGAGGAGCCGAGCATGGGTCCAGGCCCACTGAGGGCCACACTGGCTCCCAGGAGAGGAAAAGAGCAGCTATGTGGCTGGGAGACAGTCACCTGTCCGGCACGTGGTCAGCGGCCTGCAGGCCAGCGGACCTTGGGAGTGGATGACTGGGGCTCGGCGCAGCGCTGGGCTGCAGCCCTGTGTGGTGGTCCCTGGGAGGCCCTGCAGGGCGGGCGGGAGGGAGGGCCAAATAGCCCTTGAGAACAGCTCCCGGTGCGGCCACTGGCTGCCCCCAGGCCTCACCAGCTTCCCTCTGTGGTCCCACCCCAGTGGCCCTCTGCCCGCAGGTCACCTGGACCAGCTCTGCCTCTGGCAGCCCGTGCCTTCACCCAGCCGTACTTGTCCAGTGGGCAGCGGGCTCGTCCTCTATCTCTCCCTCCTGTGAGCACCCAGTCCTGCTCTGCGCGTTCGCAGCCTGCCTCCCTAGCTGACACCCGAGTCCCGGGCACCACCGGCAACTGCAGCAAGCTTTGACTCCTGGCTGATCCCCCAACCTCGAGCCCTGTCACCCTGACCTCCCTGACAACCTAGGTTGTCGCCGGTCCAGGTGTGGGGTAGCTGATTCCTCAGGGACAGGGTCTGGAGACGGCTCTTCAGAAGGACCCATCGTCCCCTTTCTCACTGGTCCTGTGTCCTGTGGGCACCGCCCCAGGATCCACGGGAGGGAGGGCCATGGAGGGGCTTTAGGAGTATCCGTGGAGCAGACACCATTCCAAGTGGCCATCGGGGTCAATGGGAGGGGGCTGACCAGGCAGGGGGAACATGGCACCATGAACGTGTCGAGAGGGGCAGCTCAGATGTCCCTGATGGCTAGATGAGCAGGGAGACCTCAGAGAAGCCAAGCGAGGTTGTGTGTGTGTGTGAGGGGGCACCAAAGTGCAGGGTCCCTCCAGGATGAGGGCTCGGCATGGACAAAGACAGGGAGGTGAGACCGAGTCAGGGTCTGCAGGACAAGGAGGTGGCCGCCCGGGCCTTGCGGACTAGGTGCGGGTGGCTGGAGGGGAGAAGCCGGGCTGATGTGGGTTCCCCAGCTGCCTGCCCTGCCACCTCCACTCCCCGGGGCAGGGCTGCAAGAATGTGGCTCTTCTGGCCATATGAGCTTTTGGGGTGAGTGGAGTTGGGGGAAACAACTGTTATCCTCCTGTCCAACAGTGATTAGGTCACACCCGAGGCCCCGGTGGTTGCTCAGTTCCCCTCAGGGGTGCAGAATGCCTGCGGGACCGTCATGCCCACGCATGGACCTAGTGTAGGGTCTTCCCAGGGGCAGGGGAGGGCAAGGCTCAGGCCTGGACAGCCTGCTGATCCTAGCATGTCCAAGCCTCTGAGGCAGCGGGCAAGATTCCCAGCACCCACTAGCTCATGGGGAAACTGAGGCTCATAGGATTTGAGGATGGACCTGGCCTATAGGAGATAGGATTCTAATGGGAACCCCAGTGATGCTTCCAGATGATGATGCAGGCCCCCCGGGAGGGGCAGCAACAGGGTGGTTAGATGTGGGTGCTCGCCCCGCCCCACCCCCAGCCTCATAGAGTAGACACAGGCGCACTTTGAAGTCACTTCTGCCCTGCTCACGGCCCAGGGCGGGGGCGGGCCCCGAGATGGGGATGAAATGCTCTGTCCTGCCCTGAGCCCTGAGCGGGAGACATCACAAGGACAGAAAAATCCAGAGCGGAGTTCCCCAGGGAAGGCAGGACCTCAGGACGGCTAGGGGCTAACGTGTGACCCTCGCCGTGGAGATCTAGAGTCCCCCTCTTGTTCTGAGTCTGGTCAGCTCAGTTGGGCTTCCGACTCCCCAACAACCCCCGGAGCTTGGGCAGGGACCCAGGGTCCTCTCAGGGGTAGAAGGGCCACATGGCCTCTATGGGGCAGATATAAATGGGCAGCCCTCCGGCCTGAGCACCGCCTGGGCCCAGAGGGCCTCATGGAGATTACTCCACATGGAGCGACCCTGCCATGTCGGCACAGCCTGGCTCTTTCCAGAAAGTCATGGAAAGACAAGAGGCTCAACTCTAATCTTTGCAACTGGGCCGGCAGAACCAGTACTTCCCCAGGCCGGGGGCTCCTTTTGTCCTCTGGGCGGCTACTAGGGTCTTGCTCCTTAGGCAGTGGAGCTGAGCCGGCCTTGGTCACTGCCTGACAGAGGGTGGGGCAGGACTCGCTGACCCCCAGCCCTCCTTCCCTTCCTGCTGGAAGCTCCTGGAAGCCCTTTGGCTCTGGCTGCACTCCGGCATGGCCCTACCCTTCCTTCCAAGCCTCTGCCTTCTGTCTGTGGCCTCCTCCATGGGCTAAAGCACAGGCTCCTGCACCCCTCAACCCTCCTCCATGGTAGGCTAGGCCATGTCTACACTGCTTTGGCCTTGTCTACACTGACTGGGCCCTGCCTCTTGCTCACTTCCCAGAATCCTCAGCCCCGGCTGTTGGGAGAACGTAGCTGCTGCCTCTGCCAGGGTCCCCAGCTCGCTCAGGCCTCAGTGAGGTGCTCCCAGAATCCTCTCGGTCCCAGCCCCCCGCCCTGCATTCCCTCCTGCCCCCCCCAGCCTGTCCAGCTACAAGCTGCTCACAGCAGGCCAGGCAAACCTCAGCCTAACCCCAGATTCCAGGCTCAGGGCTGGCCGCCGGCTGCAGAGATAAATCGAGGAAGTGTCCCCTGGCCCTGGCCCCGGCCAGCCCCCCGCGGCGGGCAGGCGAGGGAAAGGAGAGACCCCAGAGGCCTCTTTGCTGTCCCAGCTGGGCTCGCTGCACGCCCCTTCTTCTGCCCCGGCTCTGGCCCCATCAGATCTGAGGACACGATTCCCTGCTCAGGACAAGTTCCACAGGGGCCCATCTGCTCAGGCCTGGGGGGAGGAGGGGAGGACAACGGGACAGAGAATGGCTCTTCTGCGAGGGAGATATGGCTTCCAATCTCCAGCTTCTGGGGGTGGGGGTAAGGCAGGGGACTCCAAGGTGCACCCCACCTCATCCTGGCCTGGGGGCGCTCACCATGACTTGACCCCGTGGCCATCTTCCCTAGAAGGGTCCTTGGAGGGAGAGTGAGCTAGCCCCTCTTCTTTAGCAATCCTGGGGACCCCCAAGAAGGGAAGGGGCTTGGGAGACTGCAGCCAGATCGTGTGGAAACTCGGCTACTCGCTCCGCTCCCTCAGGGCCCCACCTTCCTCCTATCAGGAGCCCCCTGCGTCCCTTATGGTGGCCTGCTGGCAGGGAGCTTAGTGATGGTGGCATGACCAGCACCCTGGTCAGCCCAGGTGCCTTCGGTGCCCACCAGCCCCGGTCCTTTCTTCTGCCCCCAACTGTGATTCTGTCTAATGAGGCCCACTCTGGCCTTGGGCTCCTCAGAATGACTTTCTGGGCTATCAGCCTATCAGGAGCTGTGCCCTAAGCCCTCAGAGCCTGGGACCTGCGTCCTCCCCTGCAGCCAGCAGGTGCCCACCCCGCCCTGGACATCCCTGCCACAGGGCCAGCCAAGACTCTTCTTCCCAGTAGCTTCTTGTTTGTGGAAGTGTTACAGGGTGGTGGGGGCTGCTGGGGCCTTGGGGGCCCAGTCTCCTGGGTGACCCTTCCTTCTGGTGGTCCTGGCTTTAGGGGTTCATGCACCGAGCAGTGTGGGTTCTGCCTCTGTCTGGGCCTGGTGTCGCACATGGTGTCCACCAAAACTCTAGCAGATATGAGAGCTGAGCAAAGCTGCCGTTCAGAATGCGGCCAGACTCAGGGCCCATTCCGGGTCAGGAAGGGGTGCCCTCATGGGATGGCTGGGGTCTGAGGGGCCTCCCACTGCTGGGACGAGGGTCTGGGTGTCAGATGGAAGGAGCAAGGGTGGGGGTTGGCAGCCCCTCTTGCTGTGGCCTGGGGAGGCTGAACCCAATCTGGAAAGATCTGCCCTCTCCTTGGGCCCCTGGAGAACCTGGGGAGAAGGAAGGGCCCACTTTTGGAGGTGGCAGGGAGGGGGGTTGAGGTCTCTTCCTACCTGCACCCCCTCCAGAAACCCCACTTCAGTGGCCAAATGGGTGTCATGCTGGCCACTGACCTCACGGGGGCGCAGGAGACAACAAAATTTCAGCCAGTTGGAGGGGAAGTCCGGCCCAGGCCGGAGCCTCCGGCTCAAGCCGCTTTGCGGGGCTCCCCGACCCCTGCCACATTTCCGCAGCCCTACCCAGGCCCACCCACCATCCGGCTCCCCAACTCTGGAGCAGCTTCCTGATAAGTGTCCCCTACGCGCGGCCACTCTAGCCTCTGACCTCCTCCCTCTCCCTCCCCTCCTCTTTCCTCCTCCTCCCCGTCCTGGGCCTCTCTCCCCTCCCCTCCTCCTCCCCCTCCTGGGCCTCCCTCCCTTCCCCTCTCCTCTGGCTCCCTCCTCCTCCCCAGGGCCGGCTCGGAGGGAGGGGGTGGTCTGAGGCAGCCTAGATGGGGTTAGGACTGAACCCCCCTCCCACAAGCAGCCTGGGCCAGTCTGCATTTGGGAGAAGTTCCCAGGCAACCTGTCTGGGGTGGAATAGGGGGGTGGGAAGGAGGGAACTGCAGTTGGGGCTCAAGGGGCCATAGGTCCTGCAGCAAAGGGGAGCGGGAGCTCTGGGAAAGGCCTAGAAGGGAGGTGTGGCCACAGCCCTGGAGCCTGGGAGGGACAGAGGCTTGTTGAGGGCTTTAAAGATAGGTGGGGAAACTGGATGGGGGGCCCTGGACAGGAAGTGGGGTGATAACACACCTCATGGCAGAACTAAGAGGCAATCGGGGTGGGGACAGGCAGGTGACAGCCCAGGATCCTAGATAGGGGATTCCTGGGTGTTCAGGAGGTGGAATAGGGGTGGGGTGAGGAGGCCCAGTTTCAGGCAGGAGCAGCGTGGGGGGTGCCACTCCTGGGGTGACAACTCCAAGGTTCTTCAGAGAAGACTGAGGGTGGCTGTCCAGGGTTAGTTAGGGAAGTCCTGGGGTCTGTGGCTGGTGGATGCAAGGAGCAGAGAGGAACCTTGACCCTCTCCCTCCAGGTACTGGGGAGCCATGGAAGGTGGCTGAGCAAGGAGAGCTCAGCCAGGAGCTGCATGGGAAAGTGGAAGGTTACTCCTGAGGTCTCTACCCCACTCCCAGCTCCACCGGCAATGGGTTCCCTAAACACACTCCCCAGGTCTGGCCTGTCCAGGTGTGGGCCAGCTCACCCCCCAACACACACACACACACACACACACACACACACACACACACACATACACACTGCTGGGCCTGCACTGGAGGTTGTGTATCCCTCCACCGGAGGCCTCCTAAGTCCTCAGGCAGATGCCCTTCCTCACTGGCCATCCCCAAGGGACCTTTCCAGGAGGCTGCAAACACCCTGGGGTGGAAGGGGCCGGCCTGCATTGGGTGTGTGGCATATAGAGGGGGTTCTTCTTCCTTCCAGCCAGGATGCTGGGATTCCATGTAGACAAAAACTCTGGTGGGAGATGAGAGATGAGGAGTGGGCTCACCTGCCAGAGTCCCAAATGTGTCGAGGGAAGAGTTGAACAGAAAGGCCCTCACATTTGAAAAGGATAGGGCTGGGTCCTTTTCTCCAGGTACTGGGGAGCCATGGAAGGCTGCACAGCAAGGGCAGGAGCAAGACCTGAGGCAGGGAGGCCAGGTGGAGGAACAAGGACAAGACAGGGCCAGCCTTAGGGCTTGCCCCACCCCACCCCCAGGTCTCAGGTCCCCACTCCAGCCCACTCCCGACCAGCTTCCTCTCCTTCCCAAAAGGTTTGTGGGATGCAGATGTCCCCACCAGCTGGGTAGAATCTGCCCTGACACAGGCTCCCAGCCTCTGCGTACCCCATGGGGAGGGCATGGCCGAGACAGACTGAGGCTGAAGACTCCAGGCCCCACACCCAGAGCTCTGAGTCACTCGAGCCACCTCCGGGTTGTCCCAGGGCAAAGAGCGTGCCAAGCCCGCCTCCCGGGCCTCAGTTTCCCCATGCACTCTCAGCTGCTGGCCTGCCAGGAGGTGTCTGTGATCTAGGCCCCTGGAGGCATCCCTGTGGTGGGGGGCATGGAGGGCAAAGAGAGGGTACCCTGACACATGGAGGCCCCGGGCTCCCCAGCCTCTCTGTTTGCTCTCTTTGCTGGAAGACTCAGCAGCCCAGCATGGCCGGGAGGCGGGAGGGGTCCCAGGCCTTTTGCCTCAGTGGCCTCCTGCTGCTAGGGGGCAGGGAGGCCTGGGTGGAGCTGGTCAAAGGCTCAGCAAAGGGTCTCGGGGAAGGCGGGGACAGGAGGGGACCTAGCGGCAGCGTGGGCGACCGGGCTTGGCGGGCTTCCCACTGGCCACGAGGCCTGGGGACCAGGAGGGGGCCTTTTCGTGGAAGAGGGATCAAAAGCTGCCTTATCGGGTTTGTTTTTCTCTAACCTTTGCTTCAGCTTGTGCAATGCCCCTCTCCCGGCCTTCACCTTTGTTGCAGGAGCCCCCTGGCACAGGCCTGAGCAGCTGGAGGGGCGCTGAGCCCCTCACCCAGCTGGGGGAGGCTGCCAGGCGGCTGCCACCTGCCACTGTCAGCCAACAGGCCGGCCCCACGGTGGGCGGCGGCAGGCAGGGCTCCAGGCAGGGCCTGCTCCTTTCTTGCCGCCTTAGCTCCTGGGCCTGGGGGCTGGGCTGGGCCCCCACGTGTTTGTGGGCAGGGTGGGGAGTGCGCCCCAGGTCAGGGCCAGGTGGAGACACGAGGCCTCAGTGGGGCGGTCGAGGGAGGAGCCGCTGAGGGTCCTCGGTTTGTTTGCTGAGGTGGGCCGCTTCAGACTCTTCTGAGCTGTGCACATCTTCCTTCCCTGACAGGATGTGGCTTGTGGAAAACACCCAGAGGCTCTGGGAACCAGATATGAGGAGGCCCAGGTGAGGGAGAGGCCCAGGTGAGGGAGAGGCCAGGGGAGGGAGTGGCCTGGGTGGGGGAGCCTCTCAGGACAGGGAGAGGCTGAGGTGGGGGTGAGGCCCAGGAGGGGAGGGGAGGGCCCAAAGATGGCTCCTTCCAGGTCAAGAGCAGAGGGACAGGGAGGCTCGAGTCCCCACCTCAAGGCCAAGAGACGGACGTGGGGTACAGCCTGGGATATGGGTCATGTGGAAGGTCCTCCTGGGAGACCACTCCTGGGATGGGGGCTCCTGCAGTGGGGAAGGGCAGTCTAGAAGCCCCTCCATGCCCCGGCATTTCCCACTCAGGCTGCCAGAGCGAGGCCCATGGGTTATGAGCCTTGCACCTGGGCCTGGGGGACTCCTGGTGTCCCAGCCCTCAGGGGCAGCCTCCAAATGGCACCCCCAGACCTACAAAGCTCTTTTCTGGGGCTCTCCTGAGTCACCCAACACCCCTGAGAGGCAGCACATGTGTCCCCGTAAATAGATGGGAAACTGAGGTCTTCCTTTGCTCACGGCCCACAGATGCGTGACATCCCTGGAACAGAGTGTGACACACAGGAGGTCCTTAGCCAAAAGGTAGAAGGCCTGTGAGAGCATCCAGCCCCCAGGACACGCGCAGACATGAAATGAGGTACCCCGCACGGAGCCTGCACGAGGGGTGAGTAAATCCCACAGCACAGCACAGCACAGCACAGCACAGCACAGCTCGCCATCACACCACAACACTGCACGAGTCCCACAGCACCTGGCACAATATATAGCCCAACGGGTGGCCTGCCACAGTGGCCGATAATAAGTATCCTCAGAAATGAAAGTCAAACTCTAGGGCAGGGCCTGGACAGAGCGGGAGCGGAGACCACCCTCCGCTCTCCATACCATATACACCTTGCTTCAGGCGCCATCTTTCTTCTCCCTACTCCACACTCCCTTGTCCATCCGCCATGCTCCGCCTTCCAGTCTCCACACTCCGCACTCATTCTCCACACTCCATTGTCAATACATCGTGACCCATACTCCATATTTCACTATCTATTATCTACGCCATTTGCCAAAATCTTTTTGTTGTTGTTGTTGTTGTCGTTACTGGGCATTGAACCCAGAGGCATTCACCTCCAAGCTACACGCCCAGCCCTTTTTTATATTTTAATTTTGAAACAGGGTCTTGCCAAGTTGCTGAGGTTCTCACTAAGTTGTTGAGGCTGTCCTCAAACCTGTGATCCTCCTGTCTCAGCCTCCCAAGTACTAGGATTACAGGCACGCACCACCGGGCCCAGCTCAACTCCTATTTTACGTTGTCTATACTCCAACCTCCATTTTCAATCCTCCCTCTCTTTTCTCTATTTTTCAGAGTCCACGCTTCATATACCCCACTACGCTCACCATAGTCCGTCCTCCACCCCACATTCTTGAGACTCTGCTCTCCATACTGTATTCAAACCCCATTGGCCATATTTTACACTCCATTCTCCATTTTTCTTTCTCTGTATTTCATTCTTCACAGCTCTTTCTGCGTGCCCTGTTCTTCACATCCCCTATTCCATTCTTTATGTTACACCCCCTTCTGCTGACCCTGTGTTTTATAACCACTCTCCACTCTCCACTCCAAATGCACCCCGCATGCTCCATATCCACAACATACTCTCTTCTTCAACCGCATGCTCCGTACTCCATGATCCTTGGTCCGTGTTTATTCTGCCTTGTCCTTAGTCCATTAATCTCACTCCATTATGCATTCTGTGCTCTCCACATCTTATGCTCCTTTAACCACTTTACATACTCCATTCTCCTTTCTCTTTTCTCCAAACTCCATACTCCAATACCCACACTCCATATTCTGCGCTTTACTCTGTACATTATTCCCCTACTCTGGGATCCATTCCCTGTTTTCCATTTCCACCCCCACCCCGTGTTTCCTACACCATTGTCCCAACTACGTGACCCGCGCTGCGTTCCATTACCATTCTCCATCCTCCATTACTGAGATTCCTTTTTTATTCTTCGTGCTCTCTACTCCATTGTCCACATTCTGTGTTCTACTCTCCACCCTTCACACTTACCACTTGACACACCGTATCCAGTATTTCATACGGCATTCTCCGTATTCTGCTCCCCATCCTCCATCTCCATCTTCCATTCTTCATACTAAAGACACCACGCTTCATCCTCACCCCATATCCAAGCTCCACACTTCAATCTCCATTTTCCCTTCTCTATTTTCTTGTGTGTGTGCATGTGTGTGTGTGTGTGTGTGTATGGTACTGGGGATTGAACCCAGGAACATTCTAACTCTGAGCTATACCCTAAGCCCTATTTTTTATTCTTTATTTTTTATTCTTTATTTTTATTCTTTATTTTTTATTCTTTATTTTTTTATTCTTTATTTCTATTCTTTATTTTTCCAAGCCCTATTTTTTTATTCTTTATTTTGAAACAAGGTCTCACTAAGTTGTGGAGGGCCTCACTAAGTAGCTGAGGCTGGCCACGGTCTCAGCCTCCGGTCTCAGCCTCCCAAGTACTGGGATTACAAGCATGCGCCACCACGCCCGGCTCCCTTCTCTATTTTCTATACTCCATATTTCATACACCAGACTCTATTCCCGACTCCATTCTTTTTTTTTTTTTTTTTTTTTTC
>PVJS01021434.1:0-31507 GCA_004027185.1 Glis glis
CAGTGGGAGAGGGGGGGGAAGGGGGGGTGTGAAGAGGGGGAGAGGGAGGGGAGGGGGAGGGGAGGGGGAGGGGAGAGGGAGAGGGAGAAATAAGATCAAACTTATGTGCATATTGAGATGTTGGGGCATTAAGACAATGATGGGGTGTGGAAAATTGGGAAGGAAGTAACGAACTCTTTCTTTATATATTTTTCCTATATCAAATGGTCATCTTGTTTTGGGGGGGCTTTTTGTTGTTTTTTGGGTTTTTTGTGGGTTTTTTTGTGGTACTGGGGATTGAACCCAGGGGCATTCTGTCTCCAAGCTACACCCTCAGCCCTATTTTTTATTCTTTATTTTGAAACAGGGCCTCACTAAGTAGCTGAGGCTGGCCGTGAACCCAGATCCTCCTGTCTCCGCCTCCCAAGTACTGGGATTACACGTGTGTGCCACCACGCCCAGCTTCAAATGGTCATCTTTAAGCAGAGAGAGTCCTGTCTAGCTCCGTGGGGCGGGGGGGGGGATACTGGGGAATGAACCCAGGCACTCAGGCACACACTACCACTGAGTTACATCTCCCACCCTTTTAATTTTTTATTTTGAGGCAAACTCTTGCTAAGTTGCCCAGGCTGGCTTCAAACTTGTGATCCTCTTGCCTCTTAAGTAGCTGGGATTGTAGGAGTGCAGCACAGTCCTAGCTCCTCTTAAACAGATGTTTACAGACAGGCTGCACCAGAATCAATAGGGAGAGTTTTCGGGTGGCCTTCCAATATTGTAGAGATGCAACCCAGGAATATGTAAATTCTTTAAAGTTCCCTGGTAGATTGCAAAGTTTAATTAGGTTTACAAATGTTGTTACACATCACTAAATAGGTAAAGGGAAGTCAGGAGACTACATATCAACTTGAAATAGCATATACTAAAACAACTAGCTCTGTGGCTAGTGCTGCCCCACTAAGAGTAAGAAATAGAGTATCTGAGATGTGTGTGGAGATAAATGTTTAAGATTATTATAACATGTGTTCTATTTACTTAAAATATTTCATCACAGATAATGAGATGTGTATTAAGTGTTTAATAGTTTTAACCCTGGGGAAAGGACGAGGGAAATGTTGGTTAACATTTGAAGCACACTAATCAGAAAGATAAACCCAGGGTGGCTAGTTAACAAGCAAAAGATTAATCAGAATTCCACAACCACTACAATTATCACCTACTTTCGTCTCCTATTAGTACAGATTTTGATCATTAGAATAATGGATATTAGTAAGGTTGCCTCGTGGGTGAAACAACTCGTGTTCAAAATGTGGGGACTGTTTTCAAATATAACGGGGGCACTTCTGTTCTTGCAAAGGCGTGTAAGAGTCTCTTGAATCGAATTTGGCCCGATGCTTTACTGTCCAGTCTCACAGGGACTGATTCAACGCGATTTTGATATCTGACTCTAACTAGAAGGGTAGCTTGAATGCTGCTGTTGAACATTGTAGAAATCCTTAATGAACTTTTTTATGTATGATACTGTCAGAAAACTTCAAAGGACAAATAGCTGAGACTACATCAGGTTCACACTGAGGTCATATAGCTTTTTATGCCTGACTGCCAAAAAAAAGAAAAAAAAATCATTTTACATTTGGGAATTTTTTGTCTAAGGCTTTCTTTCATTGTACTAGACCAGCTAGTTTGTGGAGAAAGAGACCAATGTGTGTATATCCAAGGACTGAAGGCTATCAATAGCCACTAAAAATAACCTAATAATGCCAAATGACCAAATCAATTGTGGTCTGTTTGCAAGAAAAGACATTTTCTTTGAAAAGTTTGGCATGAGTTTTTCTCTAGTTACTCTTAATTTTAAAAAGATGAAATTAACATTAATCGGTAGGTAGTTCAGTTTAATAAATAGGAGTGGCTGAATTTTACTGAACAGCGAGCCTGCACTTAAAAAACAGCGTTTCCTTGAATGATTCTGCTTTGTTTTGTAGAGGAAGCTGAATTTAAAAAGCAACCAGCACGAATCCCCACAACAAAAATGTAATGCAGGAGATCTCTCGTCTGAAAAATGGCATCTACTGGTAGTTCATTTGAACTCTCAGTTTTTAAAATAAGAACTCATGAATGTAGTATTGTTCTTAGGAAGAAGAGAATGTTTTTAATAACAGAAATTAAAATCTCTATTCTTACTTCCATCTTTAGTAGAGTAAAACGCTCATTTAAGTTTTAAAGCGTGTGTTTCAATAAGATGTAATTTGCTAAGTGCCAATTTAGTAAAAAAAATCTTCAAAAATTATTTCTATATTGCAAAAGAAAAATTCCCTTAGGTATATTATGTGAAAATTCAGGTGTCTAATTATTAGGTGATAGAAACAATACCAATCCAGTAGTCAACCTGACCTTTGCACATGAGTTAATGTATAGCACATCTGGAAACATTTTGTAACTCTTATATCTGACTCCATCAAGGAGGCCTTGAGTTCTTTGAGAATTAGGACCATGATGATTTCATGATTTTTATTTTTCCAAATTCATAATACTACCATTATTAGGTGAATATTCTTGGACATTTTATTCATTGACTGAATAAAATTTGTTTATATTTAAATTTCACTAGGAAAGATCTTTGATAATTTTGTTGTGAGTGGAAAAATTATACAAAAAACATTTGACTCAGATTTCTTTCTCTTTAAAATAAAAAAGTTAATTTAGGTGATTTAGAACACTCTATCATTCTAGAAAGGGCATATTTACTAGAAATGTAGACTATTTTTTTAAATGGCAAATTATGTGGGAACAGGGTGTATACAAAAATTAAGGTTAGGACAACCATGCTATTAATTTTAAAAAATCAGAGTGATCTCTGTTAATGAACAACTAATTCAAAACTAACATCATTTGATTTCAAGACCTCTGGAAAAAGCTATTTTGAATGTGTTTTAAGTTTTTCCTCAAGTCAATACAGAAGTCTTTTTTTTAAACATCTTGGTCTGTGGTTAGAATTCATACACCATTTGTGGGGCAGGTGTTCTTTCCTTAACTGACACGAATGCTGAATCACTAAAACCAACACTTCTGCCCTACAGAAAACTCTCTTTAGTTCTAATTATTTTTTGTGTGAATTAGAAAATTGAATAATTAATCTAATTATCTAGACTAGCAGGAAATAGCCCTAAGAAAACTCCCAATAAATTATTTTTCCTTGAATAACAAGAGTACTATTAAATAATGACTTATAATTCCCATGTAAAAAGTATTATTTCATGTGAAAAGGTGTAAGTTTTGTTTAAGTACCTTTCACACATAGCTTTTGCTAAAATCTTGGTTTTCAAAGGTGCAACAATTCCAACTATTTATGGAATTATAAAACATATTAGATGTTCCAATGAAAATATAGCTTTTAAATTCAAGAGTTTGAATACTGCATCAAAGACACACTTTCTAAAAACAAATTTTCTGATTTTTTTGCACACCAACTTCAAGTTGTTTCTCATTTCGACACTTGCTCACTAGTCATTAAGCAGTGCCAACAAAATCTACCAGTGTCATAATATGAAAAAAAGCATAATTGCTACTCTTAAGGCAAAAGTCTTGATTTTATTTCCCTTAGTAAATGTTGTTCCATGATAAATAATTGACCAATAATTTGTACCAATTAAAATGAATACAGATAATTAACATCTCTCACCAAAACTTTCATTTCACAGCCATTGAAAATGAAGCAGACAATAAAACTGTAATTTTACTTAATCTCTTGCTCATTATTTCTTTGGACTCATAAAATTGAAAAGCATATAATGATCTATATTTACATGATTATCTGAGAAATTATTTGCCAGCACTCCATTTAGTTACTTTTTTATTGCATAGTCAAGGTTGGTATTTAACAACACATATGCAAGAAATTTTAAAGTGTAAATATTCTATTATAGATGTGAATAATGCACTCCTTTGTACAAAAATGTCTACACTTAGGCACAGCTCCACTTAAGTAAACATAAAAAAATGTTATGGCAGTTATTTTCATCTACAGCTTTTGAAAAGAATACAACTGAAATTACTTTTATCTGAGTATCTTTGCTTGTTTGTAATGCACCTGTTGTAGAGCTTTTTCCTAAATAATAAGACATGCGTAAGCTAAATTTTAGAGAGAAATGTGCTCCACTCAAGTTTACACACACAAATGCACTAAACTTGCAGACTTCTACTGTTTTGATTTTTATTTTAAAAAGCATAACATCTAATTACACTAAACGTGTAACTTATTGGTCTGTAGTGTTTAGCCAAGAGCATTCAGGTAGCCAACATAGACATGCAGCAGCTAAAATGTCAAGTCTTAGATAACAAAAACAAAATAAAAACAAAACAGAAAAACAATTACAATATTTTTAAAGGAAAAAAAACCTAACACTTTTTCAGGCAATATTATTTCTTTAAGAATGAAGCCCAAAGTAGAATTTTGCACATTGTCAAATCAATACAAGCCTAATATATTTCTAACTGAACATTTAAAATTCCAAATTCAATTCTGACAGTCATTTTAGTATCCAACCATATACCATTCACACAGAGCAAATTTATATTTATAGAAAAAATCATTATCAATTTTAAGTTTCAAAAGTTCTCAATTTTCAATATCTGTGAGGCTGTCCTGACTCTCAAGAGGAATTTCATACCTTGGAAGTTCAACAGAACATGTAAGACTGCAGAAAAACTCTAGAAATTTAATGCTACTCCACAGTAAATCTTTACAACTAAACGCTTATGTAGAGAAATACTGGTGCTGTTTGATTTTGTTGAATTATTTTTAAAAATATGATAGGCTATATGTTATTAGACTCCATAATTTTATTCCACTTGAATATGTATAAACCAATATCCATGTTGTAAATTTATAATAAAAAGTGTAAAAATGTTTTGTTTTGTCTAAATACCTATAACCTATAAAATATGAATAAATTAAACTAGAATATTAATTTTATATTTTCAAATTACTCCAATTATACTATGTCCCTGATCGACTAAAATAACCTAGAAAAAGGTTAAATTCAATTAGCCATAAAGTAATTATATGAATATTAAAATAGGCATAATTTTTTGCCATATGAACTCTTATAAGCATCAAATTCATAAAATTCATGTTTATATAATGACTACTTCACTAAATATCATTGTTAAACATACTTATTCAACCAGATTTAGAGTTAATTCTTCAATGTCACATCATCAAATTGTAATTAGTAATAGGTTATTAAATGCTAAGATAAACATGTAGCTACTACTAGTTATGTCCTATGCACATTTACTTCAACAGTCCAATTTGGGAAGTCAAATTGCCATTAGTGGATTATTATAAAATATCTTAAAGACATTGCTGATTCTAGAATGACAGCACCTACTAATAGAGTTCTCATTTAAACTCTTCAGTAGAACAAAACAAGAACAAACTTTCCTGTAAGTTTGAACCCTGGGGAAGAGGTAGGTGATATGGCAGATAGGAAGTCCTGAAAATGACAATTAAAATAATAATCTCACAAAAGACTTCTGGGAGTCAAATAACTTTGTAAACATAAGGAAGTAAATAATTTAAATAAGATTAAATATATACTTACACATATATAAATATGAACACAAATGTATGTGTGGATGAACATATAGAGAGTATGATTTAATTTTATATATTGCATTATATCTATATATTTATTCTTAGACAAACACATATAAAATATGTATATTATATACATATCATATGTGCTTATACACCTAATCCATATACAAAGGCCAGTGCACAGTGTCCAGTACCTAGTAAACCTTCAGTATACAGCTATCGTTATCACTAATAGTCTACCATAAACCACCTGTTCAAACTAAATATTTATCCTTGACACTCTCAATCTGGTGCTCTTATTATTTAGTTTTCTACCAAAACCACACTACTCCTCAGATATAAAGACATATTTTTGGTTTTACAGGTTCCTCTTCTACCCACACCTCCTGTCTTAGTGTTCTTTAGGACCTGTATATTTTTCCTGATAAGACACGTGGACTATAGGGCAATCCCCAAAATAACAAGACTTCTTTCACCCACTTACAAATCTGTAATGTCAGCCCTGACAACTCTACCACTCTATGTCCTTTAGATGCACATTTCTGGCTGTCCATTTTTAAGTGACTGCTTTATAAGCTCTTCAAATTCATTAGAATATAACGGAAGTATTCGATTTTTCAATCTTATTAGAATTATTTGACCTTCAAACTCATTAGACTATAACTGAATTATTTGATGTTTTTATCACCTACCATGCTACTAGTCCAGAAACTCCACCTTCCCTTTTGCTAGCTGCCTCCCATAAGTCGTGAAGCTCAGAAGATTCCACTCAAAAAGACAGAGATTCAGTCTGTTCAGCTATTAGGTCCTTGTTATTCATCATGTTCTCACATCCATCTGGTAAACCTCTACTATAATGGATGGCATGATATATTCATCTGAGATGATTTTTTTTCCTTAAAAGTCTCAGGAATTCTTTGGGCTTTTCTATAATTTTCAAATTAACAACAATGAATATCTTTTAGTTTTGTGATCATGAAGACACCTTGTGCTAGCTAGTACTGCCATTACAAAATACTATGGACTGAGGATTTTAAACAACAGGAACTTATTTTCTCATAGTTCTGGAACTATGAGTTCATGATCAAGATTTCAGCTGAATGGGTGTTTGGGGAGGACACTTCCTGGACTGCACACTGCTGCCTTCTTTCAAGGACCTCCTGTGGCCTTTCCTCAAGGCAGGTGTGTAAAGACAGAAATCTCTGTGGTGTCTCTTATAAATACTAATCCTATCAGACCAGAGCCCCATCATTATCACCTCATTTCAGCTAATTGCTTTCTTAGACACCACCCTGTCTTTAAGTACAATCACACTGGGTGTTAGAACATCAACATGTTAACTTGGTGAAAAGACAAATATTCAGACCATAGCACACATCATAAAAATAGTATGTTTTATAATATCCTACTGACTACTGACTACAGTTGAAATTCAATATCCTTGTTATAATTCAAGAGCAATTAAAAAGAAAATGTCTGCACATTGCCTGATTATTCACTATCCCTGAGCAGTCAGTGAACCACATTTTGGATTATGTTCTCTCATTCTGAAAGTTTCTTATTTATCTAGTCTTCTATTCAGGCTGCAGACTCCAACAAAATTATCATTACCTCTTGTCAAGCTTTCTCTGGCTTTCCTGGTGATGATTTGTACTCTCCTCAGCGATCTAACAACAGTTTACGTTAGTTAGAGAACTTTTCACATTTTATTATAAATATTGATTTCAAAAGTACATCTATCTTCTTTCACTTGCCTAAGGAGTCCTTCAGAGCAAGGGATCATATTTTTGTTTTGTTGAAGAAAGAAAGGAAGAAAGAAATGAAACAACAAAAAAAATACACACACACACACATACAAATATATATACTTATGCACACACATATACATACATAATTGTAAGGAATAAATTATATAATTTTAACATATTTTGCAAGGAAAAGAAATATTATAATATATTCAAAACATGGTACTTAAAAATTTTAACTCCCAAGAATGAAAAAACATATTCCTGGCATTTAAAAATTGCTATAAGAAACACTTTTGAGCTTCTTATTTATGGACTCAGTTAGGCAAAACTATGCTTTGACTTCTGAAAATGTATGCCTGGTTTCTCATCAGCATTTTCCTTCTAGATAAAGAGTGAAAATAAATGGCTTATGCTATCTAAATTTATAGGGAAGAAGAGTGTTTACACATTTTTAAACTCTTTTTGATAACTTGGGTTGGTAGCTCTAGGTTCCTCACCAACATTGCAATGTCCAAAAGGACTATATAAACTTCTCCACCATTTCCCCTCTGATAACATTTATCACTATTTCCTTCCTTCCTGCTTCAGTGGCTTCTCATTTTCCTTTGAATACACCAATACATTCCTTCCATAAAACTTTTCTGAATAACAACAAACAATAACCTTGAGTATAAGAGCTTTTGTGAGTTCTGCGAGTCTTTCCAAAAAAATCATCAAGTCTCACAGTGTCCCTTGGCACACACCACCATCACAAAAACAGAAGAGGAAATTTTGTGATATTGGGTTAGTCAACATGATACCAAAAGCATGATCTGTAAACGGGGGAAAAGAACATGAATTGGACTTTATCAAAATTTAAAGCATTTTGCTTCAAAAGAAAACATTAGGAGAATGAAAAGGTCATAAAGAGAAAGAAAATATTTGCAAATTCCATATCTAAAAATATTTGCAAATCGAATATCTAGAATGTTTAAAGAATTCTTATAACTCAATAGCAAACAACAAACAATTCAGTTGAAAATGAGCAAATGATTTGACGAGACATTGTATCAACAAAGGCAAATAAATTGCTAATGAACACAGAAAAAAGTGCTCATTTGTCATTAGGAAAATGCAAATTAAAACTACAGTGAGATATCACTGGCTATAATAAAGGAGACAACACTAAGCTTTAGTGAGGATGTGGTGAAATTGGGATCCTCATACATTATTGATGGAAACTTAAAATGGCACACATTATTCAAGATATCTCCAACCATAAAATAATCTGAGCATCCTTCGACTGGCATTGGATTTCCAAAATGTGATATATCTGTACAATATAATACTGTTTAGAAATACAAAGGAACAAGATATTGATATATGCTACAACATGGAAGAACCACAAAAACATGCTAAGTGAAAAAAGCCAGATATAGAAGACCATGTATTATATGATTCATTTTATATGACATGTTGGTGGAAGGCAAATTTATAGACAGAAGTAGTTGCCCAAGGCTGGAAATGCAAGTGAGGATTGACAGCAAACAACTTCAGGCCACTCTTTGAGATGATATAAATGGCTTTAAATTGGTGATGACTGGACACCTCTATCAATTTACTAGAAACCACTCATAAAGAGTGGCAATGTTAGCATTGTAGAATATAGTCAAAGAAGCAACAGATAATATTTCCTGACTACAAAGTGATGAACACACTTTCCTATGAACAGGTGGTAGCATTATTTCTTCAGTAATTTTCCTGAAATTGTACAATTACAAATATGTCTGATGCTAAATTATTTTGAATTGGTAATAATTTCAGTTCCAATCATAATATATATAACATTGTGTCATGGTATCAGTGGGAAAAAAAATTTGGTGATATAATGAAGAATCTCAAAACAAACAGAAATGTAAATAATAAGTTATCTTTCTTATTCTACTGCATGTCCAACACAAGTGGATGCGGACAGGATCTCTGCTAATTGTAGTCACTTAGCAACCCAGCCTGGTGAAGGTTCCATTTTGACAGAGTCTATGAGGTTGGAATATGTTAAATTATGCATTGGTCCATTAAGTATATTCTCCCAAATAATGATTCATTACTTCTGCTCTCATTACATTCGCCAGTACAAGCAACATGACCACAAAAGGGTTAAGAAATGCAATCCTATCATGTACTTAAAGAAGGAGAAAACTGGAATAAATGAATACCATTTTTTATTTGTTCCTTGGTTATAAACTGTTCTTCCAAGGAATTTAAGATGACGAGATAGCACAGGTCAATTCATCTATAGCATATGTCATGGTTACTCAGAGCTTTAATCCAAGAGGGACTTACGGTGGTAATTTTATTATATTTTAGCAGGGATCTTAAAAGTGGGCTACATATTTCATATAGTATTATAAGATATGAGGTAGGAATAAAATATTGTAACTTTAATTTATACTAATTTCTAAATAAGTAAGACAATTAAACTATACCAATATTTAACATAAAGATTTATTAGTATTTAACATTAAACTCACTAGTATTTAATATGAAAATGTCCTCAGTTATCCTTACATCAGAGAGTCATAGAACATCTGTAACATACAACATACTGAAATAGATTGGAAGTTCTAAAACATGAGAGTTAAAAGAATTATCCTCATTCATTCATTTTCTTTCCACATACTACTATCCTATGGAGTCCATATGTACTGTGTTGATTTAAGAATTATACTGTAATCTTACTGATACCGGCTCTCACAAAGTAGACAAGAAATTTGCAAGATGCCTGCAAAGCCACCTGAGAATTGAAGAGTGCAGAGAACACTGGGAACAGCAGAGCAGCACTGCAACTAACACAAGCTGCATCAACTGCACACAACTGCACACAATTGCTATCTGATGAAATGGCCAAAATCAAAGTAGTTATTTCAAAGATAGATTGATAGCCACAAATATTAATAATAAACCTACTCTATATGTAGATTATATATGGTATACCTTGGAACCTTATGAAGTATCTTTCATAGCTGCCATTCAAAAGAAGTACTGAAATAAATTAAATTAGAACCAGTTAAATCACTGCCTTACATGGTGTTTAATCAACATTTTTGTAACAGTAAATATTTTAATAATTATTATTGATTTTTACTATCAATTGTTAATGTCATAATAAAGTTCACAGATTTCATGAGAGAAAAATGGGTTCGTATTATGGATAAAAAATTGGAACTGTTAAAAATATTGTTAATTTTATCTTTATCCTTTTACAATTTTTATTATTGTGTATGCTTTAGAATGAACATAAATACCAATAGAAAAATGCTTCTATGAAAGCTAGATTCTCTTTTGTCTAATCAATGAGATTTTTAATCAAATAAAGTCTGGATCAGTTAGGTCATAGATGAAGCAATGCAATCTTGAATGAGCTCCTTTTATGGCCAAATTTTTCGATTGTCTACTTATATTTAACCTGTCTAAAACATAACTTTTGCTATTTTCAACAAACTTCATCTTTCCCTGGTCGTTACCATTCTGTCAAAATGTACAAATATTTATCTAGTAGTTTAATTCAAAATCTCTGGTATTATCCTTGTCTTCTCATTTCCTCACACCTATATCAAAACCATTAGCAGGTCTTGACATTTCTACCTCCCTTTGTTTCATCTCCTAATGTGCCTCCTAATTCCATGTTTGCTGCCCAAACACCTGTTCTCCCTACAGCAGCCAGTGATCCTAAAAAGACCATCTTCCAGGTGTGGTGATGCACAGCCTGTAATCCCATTACTTGGGAGGCTGAGAGAGGAGGATCGCAGGTTCGAGGCCAACCTCAGCAACTTAGCGAGGTCCTTTGCAACTTAGACCCTCTGCAACTTAGTGAGACCCTGTTTCAAAATAAAAAATGGAATAGGGCTGGGGGCCTAGCTTGGAGGTAGAATGTCCCCAAGTTCAATCCCCCTACCACACACACACACACACACACACACACACACACACACAATCAGCTCCTGTCAGTCACCTGATTCAAACTGTTCACTGGCCTTCATTTCTCATAAAAACAAAACTTTTTGCCAGGTTCAGTAGTACATGCCTGTAATCCCAGTACTTGGGAGGCTGCAACAAGAGTATCGCAGATTCAAGACCAGCCTCAAATTACTGAGACTGTCAGCAATTTAGCGAGACCTTGTTTCAAAACAAAAAATAAGGGTGGGAGTGTAGCTCAGTATACCCCCCTCGGTGTGGTATGGTATATGGCTCGGTATACACCAGCCATATTTTATTTTTTATTATGAAACAGGGTCTCACTACATTGCCAAGGCTGGCCTCAAACTTGGGATCCTTCTGCCTCAGCCTCCCAAGAACTAGGATTATAGGTTTGTGTCACCATACCCAGCTCATTTGCCTATATTTTAATCTATCACTTATCTGTCATTTGTCCCATCCACTATAGTATAAGCTTCAAATGGGGAGGGACTTTGTGTTTTTCCAAACTATAATACTACCCCCTTGAACAATGCTTAATCATATATTACAGGAACTTATGTAAGTGTTTAAATGCTGAAGTGTGCTTAATGTTTGCAAAAGATGCTTGTATGAACATTATTGTATAATTATTATTTTTGCTTTTTATAATTATATTTTAAAGGTAATATCTAGAGGTCAGATATTTTTGCACATTTGATAATGTTGATGCAGTTACCCAGTTGCTACCTGGAAAGACTGGAACAGTTTATATACCCAACCCCTGTGCCTCAGCCTATTTCTGCCCATCCATGCCTACGTTGGGTTTTGAGAATAATTTTTATACCCCTGAATCTTAGAAGAGAAATAATAATTTACCGTTTCATACACATTTTTGTTAGTGGATTTAAAAGTTTTTACATTTTTATGACACATGACTCGCCTTTTACATTTCTGGATTTCTGGCCCATTTTTAAGTTTCGTGTTCACTTTTATGTAATGTTACATAATGAGGATAAAATCAGGATATATACATTCTGTCTGCTGTATATATTCTGACTGTTTTCCTAGTTTGTAGTTTGTCTTTTTCCAAATTTATGTGTCTGGGGGTTTTTGCAGTAAGGAAGTTTTCTATTTTATAAATTTATTTATTTTTCATTTTTTAAGTTTCAAGCTTAATAGTTTATGAGTGTCTTTATAGTCACTATTTTAATTTTTACTATCTTTTCTATATCTAATTTATGTTGGTGTATGAAGGAGTAGAAGAATTCAGATTATTTTTGTTTTACTTTTAAGAAGTGTTTTTTTCAGTTTTCCTTATCATATACCAATATATAGTTAATAATAACTGCTATGATTTACCAGAAGATTACTATGATCCAATCATTTCGTTAAATACTTTGTATACAACACTTCAGTTAATCTCTACATCAATCTTCAGGGTTAGGATGAAGCCTACTTTTCTTAACAAAATCAAAGCAAATGTCGACGGTCTTAAGTTGATCATAGAACCATTTCTCATTTGTAATTCACTCAGGCAGCAGAGTTCTGAGTTTATGAACACAGTTATATGCTTCACATCATAGGGCAAACTTACTTTCCTGAAATAATGAGTGTTTGGATAATGTGTTAATGAGAATAACATGCTGCCTGTAATCACCATGGTTGTGAGTTGGGACTATTCAATCTAGTACCGCTGAATCTCACATTACTTGACTTCAGTTGTTTTCAACTTCCCTCAAGCCTCAAAGTAGGACATAGTTCATACCACACAGAAAAGGAAATCTCAATCGATTCCAAAACACACATTTATAATATATTATATTGTTTCTATTGTTCTCCAACAAAATACAATAAAATTACTAATTAAAAGAAAGAGGGTTTGTAATCCCAGTACTTGGGAGGCTGAGACCAGAGAATCTGGGTTCATGACCAGCCTCAGCTACTTAGTGAGGCCCTCCACAACTTAGTGAGACCCTGTTTCAAAATAAACAATAAAAAATAGGGCTGGGGGTGTAGCTCGGAGGTAGAATGCCCCTGGGTTCAATCCCCAGTACTGCAAAAAAAAAAAGAGGGTAACTAAATAAAATCTTCTGTGACAAGTCAATAAATATAATAGCCACTGAACTTAGAAGAAAATAAATTGTAAGTAGAACTGAGTAATAATAAAAATGCTACATGATAAAAGTTATGGGAAGTAGCCGAAAAAGTATTTAGAAAAAATTTAATCCTAATATATTTATCAAGAAGCAAAACATGTTCTAAAGATGAGTACTGATTTAAACATAGGAAGCTAAGTAAAGAAGGAAAAAAGAAAACAGAGAAATGAGAAAAAATAAAGATTAGGTCAAAATGAGTGAAAGAAGCAAAACAATAAAAATATTAATAAATCAAAATGTTTTCTCTCCAAAAATCCCATATTCAGTAGTTTCTTGGACAGTTTTACCAAATTATAAGGAAAACTTAAAACCAAATTTTGGAAAACTATCTTAGAAAATAGAAAACAACAAAATCTATGTAGCTCATTTTAGAAAGCAAATGTTATCTTAAATCTAAAACAAATAGATCTATTGTCTCATTTTAATTATGATTACATGCAAAAATCCTAAATATAGTAATAAATCCCTGTATTATATTTCAAGAACGTGTGTGTGTGCATGTGTGTGTGTGTAACTTGGAGATAGAATGCCTTTGGGTTTAATCCCAGTACCACAAAACAAAGTGCAAGCTATCCACAAAAAATTATAGAACATTATTGACAGAAATGAAAGGAGACATATAACTAGAGAGCTATACCCAGTTCATGGAAAAGAAGACTTAATTTAAAAGGATGCTAATTTTCTCCAAACTGATGTACTGCTAATCAGAATTCCAGGAGGACTTTTGTGGGAGTTGATAAGTTAATTCTAAAATGTATATGAAAAACTCAAAGAGCCAAACTTGAAGGAGAATAATAAATAGGAGAGCTTATTCTACATTAGTACTTCATAAATTTGGCTGCATTTGATAATAATCAGGGAGATTTTTAGAAACCTGATAGTGAGACTTTACCTCTTTCATAATTAAATCCTTAAATCCTTATCCTTAAGGAGATAACTAGGCATCTATATTTTAAAAACATCTCAGGTGTTTCAAATATGCAATCAAGTTTGAGAACCAAGGCTCTGCAGTATATTATCATATGTAATATAAATTATATGTTATATATTGTTGCAGAGCTACATTAATTAAGACAGGGTGAAATTGGTGTAAAGATAGCAATTAGATGCTGGAACAGGACAGAAGCTGTTGAAAGAGACTCGGACATGTGTGCATACTGTTTATGACTAAGAAAACACAGTAAATCATTAGAAAAAAAGACAGTTTTTCAATGTCACTGCACCAATCAGCTCCACAGAAGAAAAATGTAAATCTTGACCTCAACTTTAAACCATATGCAAAAAGTCAATTCCAGGTATATTACAGATCTGCAGGTAGAATTTCTAAAATATGGAATAGTTTTGTAAACTTGAGATAGAGAAAATACTACTCCTCTGTATTTATCCAAAAGACTAAAATCAGCATACTATAGCGATGCATGCATACCCATGTCTGTAGCAGTGTAATTTAAAATAGACATGTTATGGAGCCAGCCCAGATTCAGTCAACAGATAAACAGATGAAGAAAATGCAGTATATTTACAAATTGAATTTTACAATGCCATAAAAAACAAAATTATGTCATTTGTAGGAAAGTAGATGGACTTGAAAACATTATGTTAAGTGAAATAAGCCAGACTCAAAAAGTTGAGGATTGAATGTTTTCTCTCATATGTGGAAGATAGAGACAAAAATAGAAGGGAGATCAGTAGAGGATGGGAATGGGGAGGGTAAGAAGGGGAGGTGCTGGGCTATGAAGTTGACTAAATTATGTTATGTGTATGTATGAATATGTCACAATAAACCCCCACTATTTTGTATAATTATAATGCATTAATAAAATGAAAAGAAATGCATAGAAACTAGAAAAAATATACTATTAAGAAAATGAAATGTTAAGCTACATGCTGACAGAGGACATTTGCAGCACAGACAACTGACCAAGAGTCAGTTTTATATTTATTTCATCAAATCAGTAATAAAAATGTATAAAATCTAATAGAAAAGAGCAAGAGAGATGAACGATGTCATAAGAGAATTTTCAAAGAGCCAAGAACCATTGAAAAGGTGCTCAATCCTATCTTACATAATGGAGATGTAAACTAAATCCATGAGCTACTACTATACACTTACCAGAATGACTAAAATTTAAGAAGACTGATAATATTGTTACCAAACATATGGATTAATTGAAACTGTTGTTGACTGCTGATGGGACTATAATTGGAACAACTGCTTAGAAAATGTTTTATGACCTACCAAGTCTGAACATACACATACCATATGACATAGCCATTCTACTTATTTTTATACCCAATTGAAAGCATATATATGTGAGCATGCATGTAACAAGAATATTCATGACAACAGTGCTGGGAACAATTTCAAACTAGAATAATCCAAATGCCCATTAGCAAAAGAATGGATAAGTACATTGTGTTACATTCATCCTATAGATTATAATCTACACTGAAAATGAATAAACTATATAGAATAGCATGGATTAATTTTTTAAAATATAATATTAAACATGTATGAAAACTTGGAAATAACATAATTTTCTCTTTACATAAAGTTTATAAGTAGACAAAATCATGATAGTGGTTAATTTGGTGGAAGATGGTAGATAATGTTGAAAAGGGGCATAAGATGGGGCTTCTAAAACACTTGAAGTTTTCTATTTCTTGATCAGGATAATGGTTACATGAATGTGCCTCCTTTGTGAAAATCCATCTCAGTTTAATTATAACATAGTAGTAAAGTAATAAAGTATGAAGATAGCCTAAACATGTTTCTTTTTTTTTCTTCGGTACTGGGGATTGAACCCAGGGTCGTTCTACCTCCGCGCTACGCCCCCGGCCCTATTTTTTATACTTTATTTTGAAACCGGGTCTCACGAAGTTGCGGAGGGCCTCACTAAGGAGAGAGAGAGAGAGAGAGAGCGAGAGAGAGAGAGAGAGAGAGGTGAGGCTGGCCACGAACCCGGATTCTCCGGTCTCCACCTCCCAAAGTACTGGGATTACAAGCGTGCACCACCACGCCCGGCCCCAAACATGTTTCTTTTGTAAAACAATATAAAATCTTATTTCTTCCTAAGTTAATATAGAAGATAATACATTCCAAGTCAGGTGTGGTGGCGCACATCTATAATCCTAGTACTTTGGAGGCTGAGACAGGAGGATCGCGGGTTGGATATCAGCCTCAGTAACTTAGCGAGACTTTCAGCAACCTAGTGAGACCCTGTTTCAAAACAAAAAATGAAAAGGGCTGGGGGTGTAGCTCAGAGATAGAACACCCCTGGGTTCAATCCCCAGTATAACACACACATCAGTATAATCCAATAAAACTTCCAGTTGGATTTCTTATGGAATCAATTGATTTAAAAAATGGATTTGAATAGCCTATGAATAGCTAAGTCCACTTAGAAAAAAGGAGGAAAAACAAGGGAGTGGTCTGTACATTGTATATTAACACTTATCTCAGAGCCATCATAAAAACTGAGATTTTGATGCAATTTAAAAAATGTGACCTAATGAAATAGAAGACATGTTTCAGAGACAGACTGATACATATTTGAGAACAAAATGTGATTTTAAAGTGCCAATGCAAATCAATGGGGGAAAGATGGCTAGTTTAGTAAGTGGCACTTGGAAATCAGGTTTATTGTACAGAGAAAACTAAAATTGGATCCCTGTAAACCTCAGAGCAAAATATCTTCCAAATTAACTAAAAACCAAATGGAAAATAAGAAACTGTAAAGTTGATATAAAGCAAGAGATGATCTTTTTCTAGGCAAGAAGAAAACCTTAAAAGCATAAAGCATGAGATAAGAAACGATTTGGGGCTGGTTTAGAAACATAAGTTATAATATGGTATACTTGACAAAAGATGGTCCGATTTCAAACAATCAACTTACAAATGAATTTTAAAAGATCATATATTAAGCTAACAATGGTTTGTACCAATTCGTTACTTTGCAGGGGTATAGTTGTGTGTGTGTGTGTGTGTGTGTGTGTGTGTGTGTGTACATAAAACCTGGAGCTGACATGTTTTCATCTTTCTTTTATTTTATCAGATAATACCCAATAGATGCTCCTTGATTTATAATGATGTTACATCATGATAAACCCAATGCAATTTGAAAATATCATGTTTAAAGTGGGTTTAATTCACCTAACCTACCAAGCATCATTGATTGCCCTTGCCTACCCTTAACATGCTCAGAACACTTACATAGCCTACAATTGGGAAAAAAAATTCATCTAACAAAAAACCTATTTTATTATAAAGGGCTCAATATCTTATGTGATTCATTAGATACTGTATTGAGAGTGAAAAACAGCATGGTAATATTAGTAAACTTTCATAGCATCATAAAGTAAAAAAATTGTTAAGTCCATCAGTCATGTCAGATACATGTCTAGCTGTGTTTGGGAAAGACTTGCTTACAAACAGTTCTATAAATTATTTTCCAGTAGTTTGACTGAATCTAATTCTACTTTTGCTTCAGTTCTACCATTCTTGTTGTAAGGGGGTCGGGGGCTACTTCCGACCCTGGCAGCTAACAGATGGTCTGTTTCCAAGCTGACATTTTTCCTCCCCTCTTTTCTTCCTGTCCTTCTTTTTCTCCCCTTGTTAACAAGTAACAGGCTTTAGTTATTGACCAAAGGAGTAAAGGCTAGACATCTGGTGCCTGTGAGTCTGTAAAGAACCAACTCAAGGACAACTTAGACATGAATGTGTCTCTTCTGACATGCTCATGTGACCCCGAAGAGCTAACTCTTAATAGGGAGTTGATTCCTTTCTTCAGGGAGAATCCAGGTTTGATTCTGAACTCTTAGGTTCACTGGTTCTCCAGTTTGCTTGCAAATCAATAAATTTCTTTTTCCTTCCTCCCAAAGG
Organism: Glis glis; assembly: GCA_004027185.1. Taxonomy (NCBI): domain Eukaryota; kingdom Metazoa; phylum Chordata; class Mammalia; order Rodentia; family Gliridae; genus Glis; species Glis glis. The sequence continues at coordinate 18,298 of PVJS01021434.1, forward strand.
CTTGTCCCAATTATTTGATTAGGCAAATTGGGACTGGTACCAGAACTTGGTTTCACTGTGAGCAGAAATACAAATTTACCTAGAAAATAATTCTTATGTCTTGCATATATTCAAACCGAGCACTTAAATATTCTAGAATATATATTAGAGGTTTTAATGATCTTTTTACCTATACAGTAGTAAGTTACACTAAAATTCACCAATATATTATTCAATTATTTTAATTGAACTCTGATTTCTCATTAGATTTTTAAAAATTATCTTGTTCTTAATAGACATCAGATTTGTTTTGTTTTGTTTTTTATTTGTCTCAAACTCATGATTTTCCTGCCTCAGCCTCCCAAGCAGCTGGAATTATAGGCGTGTGCCACTGTGTCAGGCAACAGATATTAATTTCTATACTTTCAAGTAAAAATTGCCATTATTTAAGGAATTAGGAATTAGGCTGCTATAGATATAGTGAGAATCATTGATGAAAACAACATTTAGAAGTAGTTAAGAGCTTGGAGAACATTTCTTTCTAAACAGTGTGCTTTTGATAGCTGCTTTTGTTTTGTTATTGATATTTGTTTTATATTCTAGAACCAAATATCAATAACTTGAAACTTTTCACCCCTGATTACAACCAATTTCAAAGAATAGGCAGAAATAATTAACCATTCATGTTGAACTATTGAATGTCTACAAAAAGCTTCACATAATTCCTTAACCACATCCACCACAGAGACCTATCTAGTTTCTCCCTCCTTCAAAACGATTGGGTCCTGATCATTCACTAACTAATAGCTTTCTCTTTTTTGCAGTTGCTTCTTTTACATAGCTCATATATTCTTCATTAAAATTTTCCCCACCACTTCTCACCAATGTATACTTTACAAGTACTTTTCTAGCCAGCCAACAAACTGGGGGATGCTTACCTTCAAAATAGATGCCTGACTGGATTTCCAGGACCCGGGGGAGGGTCCTGAGGTCAAGGGAGTGGACAAATTCTTCCAAAGACAACGCCATTGTCCTGGCTGGAGATGGTATATAGACCTCGTTCTTACAACAACTGTGGCTTCTGGGTGTTACTTTCTGCAGTAGCTGTCCTTGCTCATAATTCCTCCCTCAGGCAGACAGGATGTCACACCAGTGCCAACCAGGGTGGAGCAGCTCTACCAAGGGAGGTACTTGTCTGCAGTAGCTGTCCTTGCTCATAATTCCTCCTGGATCAGGCAGGCAGAATGTCACACTGGAGACAAACCAAGGTAGAGCAATCTATATGAGGAGCACAGTGATAAGGAAGGGAGGAGGCAGGAGACAAAAGTGTCATAGCTCTTTTTGTTCTCCTGTGGCTTTATTTCCTTCTGACACTGAAGTAGAACAGGATGGGGGGTGGGGTGAGTATCTGAACAGACTCTGCCAAAAAAAAAAAATTGGCAAGTAGCTTGCTCTGTCTCTGGTCCAGGTGTACATGCACAGCAGTGGCAGGACTGTTTGGGGTCACAGTTGCTTGTTGGTGGTCCACTAGAAAAGAACAGGAATGCAGGACTAAAGTCCAATCTTAAAAATGATACCGCATTAATTCATTATCTCTCTAGTTCATTTCTAAAGTTTGGCTTTGTGCCTTATTTGCATACGCTTAGTGCTTTTATATTAAACATGGTTACAAAAGTGTTTTGTGTCAGCTCTTTTTGGAAATCTGATGCTCTGGAGAGAGTATCGAAACCACTTTTTATTCTTTCACATTAAATTTTTGCTGAATCTTAAAGGAGGGTGGGGGAAGGATACACTATGCAAAGTGATACAGTAATTAATATAGCAAGGTAATATGAATTTTGTAATCACACTGTAGTGGAAAGTATTTAGAATGGTTGTTAGGAAACCTGAGTTTCCTGGGCTGAGCCCTGCTTTTGATTTATAGGCCGTCTTTGGCCTTCTCTTTTCTGATCCTCACTTGTCTCATTTATTAAATACAAAAAAAGTAGAAGGGGTAAAACAAATTGCACAATTTCTTCCAAGGTCAAAATTCTACAATTTTAATCTTGTGATCCAAGTTTAGGGTTGAAAATGCCCACAGTCAAGGCAAGCAAGAGAAACCTCATGAAACCCGATCTTTTAAAACTCTTCCTCTTCTCTAGCCTTTGCATTTAATTCAAACAGTATTTTAGAGCTAGAATATACAACTCAAAGTGGTATTTCCTAAATGTTGTAAGAGTAAATAAAGGAAGACGGGTTGTATAGATACAGCTGACAAATGGGAGGAAGCTGCAGATTCTCCTTATAAACTGGACTCCAGGCTCCCTACCTATGAACTGTTTGGGCTTTAGGATGCAGGGTGCATAGCCAGATGGAGAGGGTTGGGGTCTTCCCAGCTCTATCATGTCCTTCATGTGAAGACCTGGAAGAAAAATACTACCTGATTGTACTATGGAGATTACCAAACTCTTTCAGATCCTCATCATTATATTTAACACCTAGAATAATTTGCCTGGCTTTCCTACTTTCTGTAGGAACAAAACCTTACTAAAGGTTTTTCATCAGTAGCTTTGACTTCCTCTCTTGAAACATTTTTGCCCCCAAGTCTCCCAAACTTGATCAGGCTGCCTTCTGCCTTTCTCTCCCAAAGTTTAGGCTTCTCAATCAACTGCAAACATTATTTACAGCCTAACAGCCTATTTCACGTGGTTGAATATATGGAATGGGCTGCCGTGGACTGTTCCTTAAATATCATGCATTCATTAGAATTGGTGCCATAGCAAATTTTACTTGATCTCTAATCTAGGTTGCATTTCACCTGAGTTCTTTTAAAAAATTTCCCCCAGTCAAGTTTCTATCCTACTAACTAAAACTAGTAATATTTCACATTATCACCAATCTTTTACAATTACTTATGCTACCCCTGCTTCTGTTCTTTCAACAGATAACCCTCCATCTCTTTCACAATGTGCTTTTCTTGTATTTCCAGCCTTAGTTAATGACACTGCCCTTCTCTCAGTGTCCCAGGTCAGAAGGCTGACTCATGTGAGATGCCACCTTTTCTCCAACCTCCAAATCCCTCCAGCCCCATGGATGGCAATGCTCAATACCATTCCCCCTGTCGTTGCCCTGTATCCCCATTGCTACCACTTTAGTCCAGACTGTAATCACTTCTGACACTATAGGCAAAAATATCCTGATGTGAGCTGAGTGTGGTGATGCATGCCTGTAATCCAAGTACTTGGGAGGCTGAGACAGGAGGATAGCAGGTTCAAGGCCAGCCTCACTAACTTATCAAGACCCTGTTTCAAAATATAAAAAAATAAAATGGGCTGGGGGTGTAGGTCAGAGGTAGAATGCCCCTGGGTTTGATCCCAGTACCAAAAAAAAGAGATATCCTGATGTGAACAGCCACCATAAAACTGACAAGGAAGAGCCCAGCAGGTAATCTAACTGCCAGGTTAGCAAAATGAATAAATGAATTATTAAAGTTCAATCATTAAGATAGCAGATCATATGTATGATAATAGATTCATGAGAGTTCAGGAAGGCATCAGACTCTATATAATAATTTACTATATAGACAAAGTAGAATTCCAAAGTAGTAAGGAAGACTTTTATTCAACAATGATTGTTAAATAATTGAAAAAAATTAACTTGTGTAATATGCCATGCAACAAAATTAAATACAGATATATTTAAATTTAAATTAAAATAAACCAAAGGGAGTGGGGAATGTCTAGAAGAAGATATAAAAAGAACTTTTTTTTCCTTTTATGGTATTAACGATTGAACCCAGGAGCATTCTACCTCCAAGATACACCCCTAGCCCTTTTTCACATTTTTGATTTTTTGAAACAGGGTCTTGCTAGGTTGCTGATAGTCTTGCTACATACTGAAGCTGTCCTCAAAACTGTAATTCCCCTATCTCAGGCTCCCAAGTACTTGAATTATAGGCACACATCACCATGCCCAGCTTAAAAAAAAAAAACTATTTTTAAGCATTAACTGAAGTTTGATAGGAAAATACAAATAGATATAACAACAGATCTATGAAATATCTCTGTAAATCAAAAAGAAGTCTGAACAAAATAGGGGGAAAAAGCACATACTTCAAATAAAAAATTAATCTCCTGGATATTTTCTAGAAAGAGTACTTATTAATCAACCTTCAAAATAAAGAATTTCTGCTTCTGGCTATGAGCTTATATCTGGCCAAATCTCCCACCAAAGGCAGTGAGAAAAGCTAGGTGATATTTTTTAAAGCTGTTTTAAGAAGCAAGAGCGTCACCAGGGCAATTGGGATATGAGAGGCCAAGATCCTGGAATGAAGGGCAACATGATGAAGAAGCCCAATATTCTGCACTTCTTTTCTCTAAAGACAATCGTAGATTAATAATAATTGGCACCAACAGAGACTGAGAAGCAGAGCAAACACTGCTGCTTAAGGAGGATGGAGGGTGCATCAAGTTTTTAGCAGCTTGTGATAACTAGAGAGCATAAATATTGGGATTTGGGGCAAGCTAGGCATCCAGAAAAACTCAGAGAAATGTTTTGTTCGGCCACATGTTTCCCCTTTAGGATTTTTGCCTACTCAAAAGCAACACAGTGTTGATAGTATGAGACATGAATTAGAAAGTGGTTGGTAAAAAACAGAGGAAGCCCAGCAATGCTTGCAGCAACCTTTCAGAGCTGCAAAGACAGGGCCTGCCATGGAGGAGGGGGAGCCTCTGAAGACTGACAGATGAAAGCAGAGTACACGTGCCCATTGAGGAAAAGCAGCCAGGGTTTCTATAATATATATTTTAAACACATCTAGAATTGCATTAAAAAGAAAAACAATAGGGATGCCAGAAAATAAGATAAAGACAGATAAGAGAAAATGAGAGTGAAACTGAATTCTACTACCTGACCCAATCTGCCAAATCAAATACTTGGGACAAGCCTTTGGGATGAAGAAAAAAGAAATTTATTGATTTGCTAGCAAACTGGAGAACCAGTGAACTTAAGAGTTCAGAATCAAACCATGGATTCTCCCCAAACAAAGGAATCAAATCCCTTTTAAGAGCTGGTTCTTCAGAGTCACATGGGCTTGTCAGAGAGATGAAATTCATGTCTAAGTTGTCCTTGAGTTGGTTCTTTTTCAGACTCACAGGCACCAGCTGTCCGGTCTTTACTCCTTTGATAAGAGCCTCTTACTTGTTTACAAAGGGCGAAGGACATGGGCAGGAGGAAAAGAGGGGAGGAAAAAAATGTCAGCTTTCAAACAGACCATCTTTTAGCTGCCAGGGTCAGAGTCTAGGCCCCTCCCCTTACAATTTCCCTGCTGTCAATGTCTACCTTTCATACCTATGAAATGGGCATTCAGGGGGATTTTTAGAATTAAAGGTTTTATCTGCTGCCATTTTTCCTTTTGTACCTCTAGGGTTTTGGTCATGAATTTACAAAAAGAATGCAACACAAGAGCCAACAGAAAAACATGTATGCAAGGGCAATAATGTCTAGGAATCTACCTTTATTGTCTGGTGTTTTTGAACCTGTAAAACCTTGAGAATGACAGATTTAACTTTACAGCATTTTATAAGGACTTAACTGGAGGGAGAATTGGGGAATTGGAGTCATATCTTACTTCTTTTGTGAGTCTAAAGGTAGAAGTACTCCTATAAATGGCTTTTATACATCTCATTTTTGTGTGTTTTGTTACTCTTGAAATAGCACATTTGCCTCTATGGTTATACTGTTCTTCTGGGTGTTCAAGACCAAGCAGATAGCCCTATGTTGAGCAAACATAAGTTGTTATAAGACTATTTTGCTTTTAAGGTCAGTCAAGTCTCTTAGAGACTTTGTGAAGCTTTTCCTCTACCAGTTGTGCCATCTGACAAGACAGGTCATGGTCTTACTGACCATTTGGTTTCCCTTGAAGCATAGGAGACATTTCCCTCTCTGGTGACCCTTCTTTTTGCAGAATATGTGCTGGTGGCTCCCAGTCTCTGGGTCCTTCATGATCCCCCTGTCTGGGAGTTCAGATGACTTAGCAAAGTTGCAGGGCCCTTACTGTGGTCCCAGTATCCTCTGGGTCCTATTTTATCTAGGAGAACAAGGGACAAAATAATGTCTGTTTCTTCTAAGCACTTTTATTTCCTGATTATCCTCTAAGTCTCAGTTGTTGAGCACCCAGAAGAAGGTCAGTTGTTTTTTGTTTTGTTTTGTTTTGTTTTGCGGTACTGGGGATTGAACCCAGGGGCATACTACCTCCACGCTACAACCCCAGCCCTAGTTTTTATACTTTATTTTGAAACCAGGTCTCACGAAGTTTCGGACGGCCTCACTAAGTAGAGAGAGAGAGAGAAAGAGAGACAGGGAGAGAGAGAGAGAAAGAGAGAGAGAGCTGAGGCTGGCTGCGAACCCGGATCCTCTGGTCTCCGCCTCCCAAAGTACTGGGATTACAAGCGTGCACCACCATGCCCGGCTCCAGAAGGTCAGTTTTACAGATCCTTTTTATGCTGTCTTGCAGGTGACAGCTATCATCTCAAAACACTGAGTGTTGGATTTCTGTTAAAAGTTAATAGACAACAGTTACACAGTTTTATAAGAAAAATGCAAAATAGAACTCTCAGGAACAAAACAAATCCCATTTGTATCTTTGTATAGAGAAGATGATCATAATACACAAATATAAACCTGAAAAGATTATTATTATTACCAATTTTTGTTTAGATGCCATTGACTTGATAAAGTGTTCTCTTAGGTTTTGTATTTTAGAAATTCTGTACACTTTGGGAACATAAACACCCCTAACACAATAAAGAAGTTAGCAACAATTAACATCACAGCCACACAGAATTTATACATATATTAAATTAGCTTTTACATTTGAAGTGAGATTTAGAATCCATGGCTCAGTAAGATAACTATAAATACAGGTCTATGTAGGTAAACAATATTTATAAGAACCAAATAGCTTTTATAAGTTTAAGAAACAATATTGATTATCAGAAATAGGCTTGTTATCTGATGGACAATTGTATCTCTCTTATAATATAATAAAACATTTATTCACTCCAAAAAAAATATGTAAACCAGGTCTTAAATGACGGGTCTCTTTTTTTTCTTCTTTTTGAAAAGTACTAAACATATAGATGGTAGACTTCAATTATTTTATTAACCTTTTATATGATTAAGGTTTAGATTCAATGCATATTGTATAAAAGAGAGCATGTACTGTTCGTTTACCTTGAATGTATTGAACCTATATATCTTTAAAGATAAGCTTTCATATAACATTTAGATAAATCTCAGATGCATATCATATTTAGCCTTCAGATGTATATTTCTCTAGTTACAAAAATATAGGGTATCAAACATACTTTAATAATCCAAAATAGTATTTTTTCATTCAGCCTGAGTTATAACATGGTCAATTAACAGGCTGCAAAACACACAGACCCTTAAACCCCGACTCTGTTAAGACTCGAGTTTCTTAAGTAATCAAAGGCCTGAAAAAGTGAACACAAGAGATTATCTCAATAAAACACAATTTTTTTCTTTAAGTAGCATTTGGAAATGCTACTAAGAGCAGAAAACCTTTTGTTTCAAATATGGGTGATAAGAACAGCAGGAAATTACCTCAATAAAATGCAATATTTTTTCTTTTGCTTTCTAGGTCAGTTTTTGTAAAATGTTTACCAAGAGAAGATCAGTATCTTGAGAAAACATAATTGTTTCAAACATAGAATCAATACATTACATTTGACTTCTAGAAAACCCTTTAATAGTTTCTTTTAATTTTAACCAACATTATTATACATACAAAAATTATTTTATAAGTCTTATTCTTTACAAATCATTTACAACTTCCTCAAACCCTGCACAATTTAACATTCTGATTTTTGTTCTCACCTTCCCTTCATCCATGGGATAACTCAATCATTTAGAACAAAGATCTTACCATACAAACCTTTTCCCACCTAAAAGTGTTTCCCTCTTTCTTTTAACTTTCTTTATTAAAATACCTGTTTATACTTATAAATATCTCCTTTTATTTGTTTGGTTTCCTTTTGTCTTTTTGGGCCCTGGTGGTATGCAAATTTTTCATCTGTTATTGTGTGGCCAGAAGAAACACATCTGATTTACCTTGCTGGCATAGCTTTGGACTTTTCCTTAGCACAAACTTTAGACCCTTTATTCTCCTGCAAAACAGATTCAGCTGCAAGACAGTGTCACTTTTTACATTTCCTTCTGGTGGCCATTTTCCCTGTCCTTCATTAGGCTTTTATTAAACAGAGGAGGGGAGTTTTCAAATACCTGGGATAAAACAGCCCAGCAATACTGGGAGGTTACTGTAGTCCTGCTATTTAAAAGCAAACAGTACCTGAAATCTCCTTTTCAGTGGGATTCGGAAGAATACATCTTTTAAGACTAGTACTATAAACCAACCATAATTACTGGGTATCACAGTCAAGAGGGTTTGGGAAAATGGGCAAAGCTGAATCAATCCATATTTTAAAAATCTGCACAGAGGAGCCTGGATCTCTGCTAGTGGTTTTTTTTTTTTTCGGGGGTGGGTGGTGTTGACCATCCTTTCCAGGGTCCTATTGGCCCATATGGTCTTATTCACTTTTTTTTTTCCAGAGACCTCCTGCAAAGTCAGTAATTTTCCTCTTCTGGCTGGTAAAAAAGCCAGGACCAGAGTGCATTTTCCAGTGTTACTTGCAAATGAAATCACTGCTTCTGAGGTGAAAAGGTTAGATTAGCATTTAACTTGCACAACAAGTTTTGTCCTATAAGAGGGATCAGAGAGTCCCCACTGTCAATTTTTGTCCAGGGCTGTAGTGGAGGCTCTTTCTTTAGGATAGCTTTGCAGAGACATCCAACAAACACATGTTGGCTCTAGTGTTGGTTACTTCCAGGGAGTACACACCTCAAAGGCAACAAAAATTAATTGTGAAGGGGTAAATGTTCATTTCTCCCTATACCCACTGAAACCTTTTCCCCTTAATGTTCAGGTGTTCTGTTCAATCAATGTTTTTTTAAGCATCTCTATATCAGAATATGCCTGGAAAATTTGCTCTAGAGATCTGGAATGCTTTTTCACAACTCTTAGAAAAGTTTAAGAGTCTTTTTTCCTATCCATCCTTTTATTATTGAGCATCTCTCTCTCTCTCTCTCTCTCTCTCTCTCTCTCTCTCTCTCTCTCTCTCTGCAGATGCTAACAGGGCCAAGAGGCAGGTGTTTGCACAGGCAAGGACTGCCAAAGTGCCTGGAGGCCCTTTGTTTTTATTTGATGACAGGGGCAAAATGCAGAGCCCCAGCTAGAAATGTCTGCTGACAAATATTATGCACAGGAGGGGAGCCACACAGGCAATCTTTTGAACTGTAGACTGGCTTTTTCCTTTCTCCCTTACTAATAGGGTAATGCAATTTTTCCTTTGCCTTGGAAACTGGTGTTTTCCCAGCCAAATGAGTATTAAAGGGAAAGACTTTTCCCAATCTAGAGTTTCCCAGAGAGGGGAAACTGCTGCTTGTCTCCACCTCTTCAGCCAGTGGGCCTGCAGCAGGGAGAATGTGGGGGAAGGGACCTGGGCTGAGGTACCCTCACCCCCCACACATACACACATACACACATATAGCCACTGGTCCTTGGAGATGGAGCCAGGCAGTTCCCATTTCCACACAGATACATCCTCTCAGTTGGCACAGATGGAAAAAGACAAGACCAGGAGATGACAGCCCAGCCCTAGACTGGGAGCAGCCCTTGGTCCCTGGAGATTAGGGGGTGTGATACCACTTTTTTTTAAGCACCAGCACCAGAGAGGAACTGCAGATTTACATAGCACCAGGACACAAACCAAGGGGAAAGGTGTCCAGCCTGTGCTGCACCTGGGGAAAGTCACCAAGGTGCCGGCAGGGAGTGACAACATCAAGGTACATCACCTTCATTGCCACCACTACTGAGGTCAAGGGAACTGCTGCTTTTATAGCAGAAGCCATTGCCCCAAAAGCTGTGGCAGTGCAGCAGATAGGACAATTTTATCTCAAGCTTATTAAATCTTTCTCAACTTTCTTCTGGCTGAGATGCCGGTGGTGGTGCTTTTCTCTGCACCATTAGCTGTTCAGACTCCTTATCCTGCAATTACATAGAAGCTTGCAAAAAAGATACTGAAATCTTTTTCTATCCAGGCAAACAATTCCAACCGTAAGATCACACCATACTCAGACTACTTCATATATCATCAGCCTCAATATGTCAGCCAAATTATGTCACTATAAACTATCATTTTTTTCTTACTTTTACCCCTATAGTCATAAGTGACCCATTTTGCTGAAATCCTCAAAGAAATTCCATGGAAGCCAACATAGCACTGGCATTTTACAAAGGAAAAACAGATACAAACAAATACACACAGACATAGTAAATCCAAAAGGGCCCACAAACAGACTAATGGGAATCTCCCGACAACAGATAAGCCAGTGAGACAAGAACCCATATTCACAAATGGAGACAAGTACCCCAAATGAGATTCCCTGTTTCCCACTTAACCATGATTCCAGTATGAGAAGTGCCACAGAAGTTGCCATAAAGAGAACCAACCAAATGTCCCCCACCAAAAAGAGGGGCCCAAATGTGAGTAATCAAAGGGCTATGGAGTGCACACCAAGGAGAACTTACCCAGAGAGCCAAGGTTGTCATGACTTACTGCATTCAGTTTCCTTCCTATCAAATCAATCCGAATGGCAGAGCAAGATGTACCCATTCAGGGAGAGGAAAGTGAGAATTCCCCAAGGTGAAAAGAACCTTGGCAGCTACGAGGAAGTCTCTAAGCTCCCCTGCCCCTCATGGGAGAGCACTCCTGTGCAAACAGTTCTTACTCAAGGCAGTCTTCCTTGTCTCCCAAATCTAGAGCGACCGGTTCTCTACAAGTTTTCCCACCTCACCCTCTCAGTACAGTAAGAAGGTGGAGGAGGAGTCCCTCAGAGTGCCTGGCCTACAGGAAACTGGGAGCAACGAGGACCCTCAGGTCCTGCCAGGGTCACCAAAGTTGAAACCAAATTCCAGTACTTGCCTCAATTTGCTGAATCAAATAATTGGGACAAGCCTTTGGGAAGAAGAAAAAATAAATTTATTGTTTTGCAAGCAAACTGGAGAAGTCAGTGAATTTAGGAGTTCAGAATCAAACCCTGGATTCTCCCCGAACAAAGGAATCAAGTCCCTTTTAAGAGTTGGCTCTTCAGAGTCACATGGGCTTGTCAGAAGAGACGCAATTCATATCCAAGTCATCCTTGAGTTGGTTCTTTCTCAGACTCACAGGTGCCAGGTGTCTGGTCTTTACTCCTTTGGTCAATTAACTGATAAGAACCTGTTACTTGTTAACAAGGGAAGGAGAGGAGCAGGAGGAAAAGAGGGGAGGAAAAAATGTCAGCTTTGAAACAGACCACCTGATAACTGCCAGGGTCAGAATCAAGCATAGAAAAACCCAGGGTGACTCAGCCATTAGAATTATTAGTCATTCAATTTAAAATAACCTTGACAGGTGTGGTAGCATGCGCCTGTACCTGTAGTCCCAGCTCCTCAGAACACTGATGCAGGAGGATCACTTGAACACAGGAGTTTGAGACCATCCTGGGCAACATTGTGCCTATCTCAAAAGTTAAAAATAAAATAAAATAAATAACCTTACTGAACATGTTTAAAATTAGAAGATAAGAAGGAGAATTTCAGAAGAGAATTGCCATCTATAAAAAGTACCCAGTGAAAATTATAGAGTTAAAAATACAATAACAAGCCGGGCATGGTGGCATATGCCTGTAATCCCAGTACTTAGGAGGCTGAGACAAGAGGATCGCAGGTTCAAAGCCAGTCTCAGCAACTTAGCAAGGCTGTTAGCAACTTAGTGAGACCCTGTTTCCAAATAAAAAATAAAACAGGGCTGGAGGTATAACTCAGAGGTTGAATGCCTCTGAGTTCAATCCCCAGCACCACACATACACACACACACACACACACACACACACACACATACACACAATTATATATATATATATACATACATATATACATATAAAATAAAAATTAAGAATCCAGTAGTGGAGTTTAATAACAGATGGGACATATAGTAAGAAAATTGCTACTAGGAGAGTAGAAAATATCTACCTGTTACAGAGATATTTTTTAAAAGTAGATCCAGAAAATAATATAATGTTCTAAGCCTACAGAAATTGTAAAAGTAATCACTAACATTGGACTAAAATAAATAAGTATACAGTCTGTAATTTTAGGAAAACCACTAAAATATAGTAAATGGAATAATAATATTTATTTTTGATTAATCCAAAAGCAGGCAAAGAAAGAAAGAAAAAGGACCTCAAAATATCTAGCAAATAGTAAAACATTAGACCTAAATTCAATTATATTTTAGTTGAATTAATTTAAATAAATATATAAATAACATTAAATAATTTAATAGTCCAAGTATTAAACTAATATTGGCATATTGCATTTTTAAAGTATATGTTGCCTTATATATAATATATAATGTCATATATTGTATACATTATATAATTATATATATTATATATTACAAGTACACAGAAAGTCTAAAGTTGAAAGAATGGAAAAAGATATACCATGAACTATTAAGCAAAAGAAATTCCATCAAAATACAGCAATATCAGGTAAAGTAAATTTAAAGTCAAGATGCATTACTAGAGATAAAAAGACCATTTAATAATAAAAGTGATCATTTCATGAAGAAAATTTATAGCTTCAAAATATTTAAAGAAAGTGGGGTTTATTTCTATTTTTATGCATATGGTGAGCCAGTTTTGCCAGCACCATTTGTTGAAGAGGCTATCCTTTTTCCATTGGGTGTTTTTAGCCCCTTTGTCAAAAATCAATTGGCTGTAGGTGTGTGGGTTTGTTTCTATTCTGCTCCATAGGTCTATGTATCTGCTTTTCTGCCAATACCATGCTGTTTTTGTTACTATGGCTTTGTAGTACAGTTTGAAGTCAGGTATTGTGATGCCTCCTGCGTGGTTCTTGTTGCTGAGAACTACTTTGGCTATTCTGGGTTTTTTGTTGTTCCAAATGAATTTAAGAACAGATTTTTCTATGTCAGTGAAGAATGACTTTGGTAATTTAATGGGTATTACATTGAATCTGTAGAGCACTTTTGGGAGAATGGCCATTTTGATGATATTTATTCTGCCTACCCAAGAGCATGGGAGATCTTTCCATCTTCCAAGATCTTCTTCA
>PVJS01021435.1:0-31513 GCA_004027185.1 Glis glis
GTGAGGCCCTCTGCAACTTAGTGAGACCCTGTTTCCAAATAAAGAATAAAAAATAGGGCTGGGGGTGTAGCCCAGAGGTAGAACGCCCCTGGGTTCATTCCCTGGTACCGCAAAAAAAAAAAAAAAATCGGGTTGGGGGTGTACCTTGGAGGTAGAATGCCTCTGGGCTCAATTCCTAGCACTCAAATATATATATATATTTAATTGTATAATTATGTAACTGTAATATTTGTGTATATATATGTGTGTGTGTGTGTATATGTTGAAGCTTACATTCTAGTAGGGAGAGACAAGTAATAAACCCAGAATATGAGTTCCATGTCTGTAGATTCAACCAACCACAGGTCAAAAATATGTGAAAAAAATTATATCTATCCTGAAATTTTTTTTTTGGAACTGGGGATTGAACCCAGGGGCATTGAACCCCGAGCCAGACCAATCTGAATCCTCCACTTCTCAACACCACCATCCTCCTTCCAGCCTCCCTGCTTCCACTCCTGCCCACCAGAACAAGATCTTTTAAAACCGTCATCAGATCAAGTTACTCCTCTGCTCAAAACTCAGGATAACTTCTCTTCTTACTCAGACGTAAAGCCAAAGTCCTCAGTGTGGTCTCTGAGGTCTAATCGATATACCTTTCTCCCTTCCCACAGCTACATTTCTGTGCGCATCTCCTTGCCCTCCACCCTGACTCTCCACTCTAGCCAGCTGGGCTGCTGGCTCCTGCCTCTGCGGCGGTGTTGTCACTATCTCCTCTGCCTGGAATGCATGTGCTACTCCTTCATTTCCTTCACAGCTGGGCTCAAATAAGACCACATCACCTTATCACCCTGAATTAGATAACAGCCCTCCTCCCAGCACTCGAGACCCCTTCAACTGGACTGATTATTTGCCATGACATGTAACAACATCTAATATATTGTGTATTTATTTGCTTGTTATATACAGTTGTCTCTCAATATCCATGGAGGATTAATCCCAGGATCCCCTCCCTCATACCAAAATTTACAAGCACTCAAGTCTTTTATATAAAATGGCATAATATTTACACATAATCTACGTACATCCTCCTGTATGCTTTCGACACTCTCTAGATTACTTAAAATGCCTAATACAATGCAAATGCTATGTGAGTAGTTGTTATACTGTATTGTTCAGAGAATAATAAAAATTTCAGGATATTTTGGTGGCCACCACCGTCCACCAGAGGGCACTGCACATGTGTCCTGGTTGACCTGAGCTGTGACAGCAGGTCCTTTTCTCTCTTTCCATAATCATAGGCTGTGATTCCTACCTATAACCACCACACCTCCCTCCCTTACTATTAGAACTTGGATTCTGTTTAGGACTGTGGTGTGCCCACACCCACAGGATAAATCACGCTGGCACAAGCAGCAACTCCATGGTGGCGGACACCCAGTATCATTGCCTTCCTTTGCTTCCAGACCTTCCACTCCACTAACCTCTCCTCCTGCACACTTACACACATCAACCAGTACGTTAAAGTAGTCTTGGAAAACAGGATTTCTGAGTATGAGGGGGGAGCTCCGTTCTCTGCCATTATTTCTTATTGGAACATTGCCTTTTTAAACCTATAGTGCTGGCTGAAAAAAATGTTTAATAAAATTCAACTAATGTACATGGTAAATAAATGTGAGATGTCCAAAAGAGTTTACAGGAGCACTGTCCAATAAAACTATAATACAAGCCACATATGTAACTTTAAATTTAAAATGATAAATGTGAAAAGAAACAGATGAAATTAAGTTTAATCATATTTTACATAACCCAAAATATTATTTAAAAATTACTTCATGGGATATTTTACATTTTTTATATTAAGTCTTTAAAATATAGTGGGTTTTGTGTGTGTGTGTGTGTGTGTGTGTGTGTGTGTGTGGTACTGGGGATTGAACCCAGGGGCGTTCTACTGCTAAGCTCTACCCTCAACCCTCTTTATTTTGAAACAGTCTCATGGTCAGGCATAGTAGCACATGCCTATAATCCCAGTACTTGGAACACTGAGACAGAATTGCAGGTTCAAAGCTAGTCTCAGCAACTTAGTGAGGCTGTCATCAATTTAGCAAGACCCTGTTTACAAATAAAAAATAAAATGGGCCTGGGGGTGTAACTCACAGGTAGAATGCCCCTGGGTTCAATCTCCAGCAACACACACACACACACACACACACACACACACGCACACTAAAAATAAATAATAAATAAAATAAAAAGAAAAAAGCAGAGTCTCACTAAGTTACCATATGGGCCTTGAACCTACAGTCCTTCTGTCTCAGCCTCCCAAGTACTGGGATTATAGGCATGCGCCACTGTGCCTGGCTTCTAATAGTTTGTTTTTGGTATTTTTGTTTGTTGTTGTTTTTTGGTGGTACTGGAGATTGAACTCAGGTGCATTTACCTCCAAGCAACACCCCCAGCCATATTTTATTTTATTTTTTATTTTGAAACAGGGTCTCACTAAGTTGTGGAGGGCCTTGCTAATTTTTTGAGACTGGCCGTCAATCTATGATCCACCTGTCTCAGCCTTCCAAGTACTGAGATTACAGGCGTGTGCCACCATGCCTGGCTTAGTGGATGTTTTACACTGACAGCTTGTCTCAATTTGGACTGGCCACTGTTCAAGTGCTCAACACCCACATATGGCTGGTGCCTGCTCTACTGGCCAGCGCAAGTTTGCAGTGTGTGGAAGAACGTCTTATCATCTCCCCAGTATTCCTTCTTCTCTTTCATTCTAAAACTCCTCCCCCCAGTTTAACAATGAATGTTCTACCTTGAGACACCATTTCCCACCCTCCCTAAGAGTCAGGATGGCCATATGTCTTTGTTTTCTATTGCTATGTAACAAGTGACCGCAAACTTGGTGGTGGTGGTGGTGGTGGTGTGTGTGTGTGTGGTACTGGGGATTGAACCCAGGGGCATTTCACCTCTAAGCTATACCCCCAGTCCTATTTTATTTTTTGTTTTTGAAACAGAGTCTCCTCAAACCTGTGATCCTCCTGTCTCAGCCTCCAAAGTACTAGGATTATAGGCATGCGCCACCATGCCCAGCTAAACTTGGTGGTTTTTACCCAGCTAAACTTGGTGGTTTTAAACAAAATCTACTTATTATTTCATAGTTCAGAGTCAAAAGCATGGGTTTAAGCCTGGCGTGGAGTCAAAAGCATGGGTTTAAGCCGGGCGTGGTGGCGCACGCTTGTAATCCCAGTACTTGGGAGGCTGAGACAGGAGGATCGTAGGTTCGCAGCCAGCCTCAGCTACTTAGTGAAGCCCTCTGCAACTAGTGAGACCCTGTTTCAAAATAAAGAATAAAAAAATAGGGCTGGAGGTGTAGCTCGAAGGTAGAATGCCCCTGGGTTCCATCCCCAGTACCGCAAAAAAAAAAAAAAAAGCATGGGTTTATCTGGGTGCTCTGCTCAGTGTCCCCACAAAGCTGAAATCGAGGTGTCCATTGGGCTGGGACTTGTGCAGAGGTTCTGGGGAAGAACCTGCTTCTAAACACATTGGGGCTGACAGAACCCCACTATGTGGCTGTGGATCTGAGTTCCTGTTTCCTTGCCAGCTTCAGGCTGCAGGCCTCTGTTCCTAGAGGTGGCCTGGATGCCTTCTCCTGGGCTCCCTCTTCAGAGCAGTGCTGGTGCGTCTTTCTCCTGCTCAGCACCTCTGTCTTCCCCTTCTGCCCACCAGCTGGAGAGAAGCTGCGCTTCTCAAGGGCTTGTGATTAGAGTAGACCCACCTGGATCATCTCCCTTTTCCTTGAGATCATAATCACAGGAGTGGATCCATACTCAAGGGGGGAGGAAGGGACCACACAAGGTGAGGATCATGGGGGTAATTCTTAGAGTTCTGCCTACTGTGCCATGTATTTAAAGTCCAGTCAATAGGAAGTTCATGCCGGCTCTATTCTTCCAGTTACTCAGGTTAAAATACTGGATGTCAGCCAGGCACGGTGGTGGTACACACCTGTAATCCCAGTATTTGGGGGGCTGAGATAGGAGGATCGCAGGTTCAAGGTCAGCCACAGAAACTTAGTGAGACGCTATTTCAAAATAAAAAAGGGCTGGGGTGTAGTTCAGAGGTAGAAAGCTCCTGGGTTCAATTTCCAGTACCAAAAAAAAAATTGGGTGTCATTCTTGACCTCATTGGTCAGTCAGCAAATTGTATCAGTTCTACTTTCAAAACACACTCAGAATTCAGCACCTCTCATCACCTCCCCCTGTGCTGTTTTGTACTGCCTACCATCATTTCTCAGGTGGGCTATGGTAGTAACCTCCTAACCTGCTCTCTCCTCAGCAATACTGTTTTTTTTTTTTTTTTTGGCGGTACCGAGGATTGAACCCAGGGGCATTCTACCTTCAGGCTACACCCCCAGCCCTATTTTTAATTCTTTATTTTGAAACAGGATCTCACTAAGTTGCAGAGGGCCTAACTAAGTAGCTGAGGCTGGCCGCGAACCTGGATCCCCCTGTCTCAGCCTTCCAAGTACTGGGATTACAAGCGTGCGCCACTACGCCTGGCTGTGTTTTTTTTTTTTGTTGTTGTTGCTGTTGTTATTGTTTGTTTTGTTTTTTCTTTGTTTTGTTTTGTTTGTTGGCTTTTGCAGTACTGGTGATTGAACACAGGGATGTTCTACCACTGAGCTACGCCCCCAACCCTTTTTATTTTGAGACAAGGTCTCACTAAAGTTGCCAAGGTTGGCCTGGAACTTGGGATCCTCTTGCCTCAGCCTCCTAAGTAGCCAGGATTATGGGTATGTGTCACCACGTCCTGCACAACATACTACATTTAAAAATTTTGGGCTGGGCGTGGTGGCGCACGCTTGTAATCACAGTACTTGGGAGGCTGAGACGGGAGGATCTCAGGTTCGCGGCCAGCCTCAGCTACTTAGTGAGGCCTTCCACAACTTAGTGAGACCCTGTTTCAAAATAAAGAATAAAAAGTAGGGCTGGGGGTGTAGCTCGGCGGTAGAATGCCCCTGGGTTCAATCCCTAGTACTGAAAAAAAATTTTTTTTTGTATCTCCTTTGTCTCTCCCACTAACATGTAAATGATTAGAACAGGAATTCTCTCTTCTTCCCTTTCTTTTGTTCATTACTGTATCACCCTGGCTTGTGGTAAGCACTCAAAATTGTTTGTTGAATGAAAAATATTATGAGAAGGAGATGACAGGGTTATGGCGTTCTAAGGTCTTTATATTGTTTGGACAAAGGGTGGTGGCATCAATTAATTTTAGACTTTGCTAAGCCAAATGTGCATGCTACCTTTGTAAGGGTTACCACCAGGAGGACAGAAATAGAACTGTGACTTCGATGTTCGTGGGAAGAGGAAGGGCAAAAAAGAAAAATTGATTAAACCGGTGGAAGGTAGGAATGAAGGGAAAGCAGCAGAGCTTCCCAGCTCCTGTAGAATAATGGCAGATGCCTAAATCCCTTCACAGTCCTTCAAAAACCACAGACCAACAATGAAAGCAAATTAAATCCCCGCAGCCCACACCTACAGCATCACCCCGGAGACAGAGAATACTTCAAACTTCAATTTACATGTAAATGGGGAGATAAATATCTGAAACTGGTGGAGCCACTCTAAAAGTCAACGCTGAACAGAGTCAGGGGTGAGAAAGACCAAAGAGCAGCCAGGTCCCAGAGGTGGCTGAACGCCACAGCATCAGCATCCACTGTCCCTGAAAGAGCACATCCTAACCCGAGAGGGCAAATGCCGATCCTCAGGTCTGAGACCTGTGGATCAGACCACTGGGTGGTCAAAAGGAACATTTGTGAAAATCGATGACATATTAGGACAGAAAGAAAATGTCAATTACATCATTATTATTATTATTACTACTATGTGGTACTGGGGAGTTGAACCCAGGGGCATTCTACCTCTGAGCTACACTCCCAGCTGTATTTTATTTTAATTTTGAAACGGGGTCTTGCTAGGTTGAGCGTCTCACTACTTGCTGAGGCTGTCCTCGACCCTGCAGTCCTCCTGTCTCAGTCTCCCAGTACTGGGATTACAGGTGTGCGCCACCACGCCCAGCTTCAATTACTTTATTATTTAACTAATTTCTAAAACTTTTGGTACTGGAAATTGAACTCAGGGGCATTCTACCCCAGCCCTATTTTATTTATTATTTTGAAACAAGGTCTCACTAAGCTGCTGAAGGTTTTGCTAAATTGCTAAGGATGACCTTGAACCTTTGATGGCCTGTCTCAGCTTCCCAAGTACTGGGATTACAGTCGTGCACCACCATGCCCGGCTATTTAATTTAATTTTTTTTGTGTGTGGTACTGGGGATTGAATCCAGGTGGTTTCTACCTCTAAGCTATACCCCAGCCCTTTTTATTTTTTATTTTGAAACAGGATCTCACTAAGTTGATGAGGCTGGCCTCAAACCTGTAATCCTCCTAGCTCAGCCTCCCAAGTACTGGGATAACACTTGTGTACCACCACGCCTGGCTTCAATCACTTTAAAAATAGCTATAATATTAACAACATTCTCTGATCACAATACAATACAATTATAAATTGTATAAAAGCAAAAAGACCCTTCCACCCAAAATTTTCCAAAAACTATCTATTAGTCAAATTTTGGGTCAAAAGGATAATATCAACCCAAATTGCAGAATTTAATGAAATGGCAATAATGAAAACATAGCTTGGATGAAAATATAGATGGATTCACATCTCTCTGGTTTCTCTATTTGAACCAGGTAGGGTATAGCTCAGAGGTAGAACAATACCCTTGGGTTCAATCCCCAGTAAAACACACACACACACACACACACACACACACACACACACACACACACACACTGGAGGCTGGTTGTGGTGGCCTCCCAATACTTGGGAGCATAAGAAAGGAGGATCGCAGGTTCAAGGCCAGCCAGTGTATGATAACTTAGTGAGACCCTGTTTTGAAAGGAAGGAAGGAAGGAGGAAAGAAAGGAAGGAAGGGAAGGCTGGGGGTAGAATGCTCCTGGGTTCAATCCTGGAACCACAAAAAAAGAAGACAATGACTTGTGGGGGCTAAGGGATTCTGACATAAATCCCAGTTTGCAAGAACCTGATGTTCCTAGCAGGTATATGGATGAAAATAACTATACCAGGGAAAGGTGTTCCATTCTATGTATTATGTATGTATGTATGTATGTATATATGCATTTTTGGTATTGGGGATGGAACCCAGGGGCATTCTACCTCCGAGCGACACCCCCAGCACTATTTTATGTTTTTGAAACAGGGAGTCACTAAGTTGCTGAGGGTCTTGCTAAGTTACTGAGGCTAACCTCAAACTGGTGACTCTCCCAGTTAGGAGGTGTCTCTTAGGAGACACCTCCTAAGTACTGGGAAGCCACTGCAACCAGCCTCCATTCGTGTGTGTGTGTGTGTGTGTGTGTGTGTGTTACTAAGATTGAACCTGGGGATATTCTACCTCTGAGCTATACCCCAGCACTATTTTATTTTTTATTTTGAAACAGGGTCACACTAAGTTGCACAGGGCCTCATAAATTGCCAAGGCTGGCCTTGAACCTGAGATCCTCCTGTCTCAGCCTCCCAAGTACTGGGATTACAGGTGTGTGCTACCTTGCTTGGCTCTCCATTGTCTTCTTGAAGAACAAAAACTACCCAAGATTCTGAAATTCTATCATGGAATAGAGAAGTGAAGCCATCTGTGCCTACAGCAGCAGAAAGAGATTTAATCCTGGGGTAGTGGGAGAGAAGCCCTGTGGGATGTTTCCATTAAGATTGTTAGTCAGGCGTGGTGGCACACACCTGTAATCCCAGTACTTGAGAGGCTGAGATAAGAGGATCGCAGGTTCAAGGACAGCCTCAGCAAGTAGTGAGACTCTCATCAACCTAGTGAGTCCCTGTTTCAAAAATAAAAATCAAATAGGGTTGGGGGTATAGTTCAGAGGTAGAATGCCCCTGGGTTCAATCTCCAGTGCCATAAATAAACAAATAAATAAAGGGCTGGGGGTGAGAGTTCAATCCCCAGTACCACAAACAACAAACAAACAAACAAACAAACAAACAAACACACCTCTGGGTGTAGCCCATAGGTAGAATGCCCCTGGGTTCCATTCTCAGTACCAAAAAAAAAATAGTTTATATAACTCAGAAGCAGATGAATATTTTCAATTAAAAATGCCTGAAATCTTTTAAGACTTCACTGGCCTCCCTGGACAGATCTTCAGTTTTACATGGGGTGACAGACTGAGTTGGACCCTGTCTGTGCTTTGTGTTTGCTCTCAGTGCCCGGGTGATGGGCGTCACTGCAGGCTGTGCTGCGGCATTGAGTTCTCATTGTTTCCTAGAGGCAAGGGGGTTTAGGAAGGGCTACCCGAGGGCTCCGCTAGCTCTTTCACTGGATCTGCAAAGAAAACTAAGATGTGATCAAATGAAGGGTTAAGGGAGCTGAGAGGAAGAGAAGGAGATGCTGTGGGCCACAACACGAGGGAAGGAAAGCTTGAGGCAAATTTGGAGAGTGGTTTGTAGATTGTTGGGCCCGGAGTGTGAGATGTGAGGAGGGATGATGGGGAGAAGCCTGGTCAGTTGCAGGTGGGTGTGCACTGGGCCTTAGGTGTCAGGTTCGGTCCCCAGATCTGTCCTTACTTCACTCACTTATTTTTGTTTAATGGGGGGGGGGATTTGTGAGAAGCTTGTCCTAAATAAATGACAGGAAACTGATGGCATGTGCCTGTAGTCCCAACTATTCAGAAGGCTGAAGCAGGAGGATCACTTGATCCCAGGAGCTCGGGGCCAGCCTGGGCCACAGAATGAGACCCTGTCTTTTAAAAAAATAAAAACTAGCCAGGTGTGGTGTCACAGGCTTGTAATCCCAGTACTTGGGAGGCTGAGACCGGAGGATCCGGGTTCATGGCCAGCCTCAGCTACTTAGTGAGGCCCTCTGCAACTTAGTGAGACCCTGTTTCAAAATAAAGAACAAAAAATAGGGCTGGGGGTGTAGCTCGGAGGTAGAATGCTCCTTGGTATTGGGGAAAAATAAATTGATTCCCTAGAAGTAGGATATCTATTAGTAGGATGAGATGGGCAAAGAGGGGTGTGGGACTCTTTAGGTGAACTGAACATTGAGACGAGGCTTAACTTTCTCTTCTCTCTCTCTCTCTTTTGTGGTACTGAGGAGGTGTTCTACCTCTGAGATATACTCCTAGCCCTTTTTTATTTTTATTTTTGAAATAGGGTCTTGCTAGGTTGATGAGATTCTCCCTGTTGCTGAGGCTCTCCTTGAACCTGTGATTCTCTTGTCTCAGCCTCCCAACGACTGGAACTACAGGCATGCGCCACCACACCTGGCTTTTTAACTTCTCTTTATGACATAAAAGCAATAAGAATATTCAGTAGGGTGATGGGTGGATCCTGTAGCAGCTGTCCTTATACTCACTGTGCTTCAAAATCCAGTTTGTTTCATATACAGAATAATTTCATAAAAGATACATTATTTAATAAAATTTAGTGTATATTAGAAAAATCAAGGAAAACATATTGCTTGTGTCCTTCCTATTTATCTGGTCCTGGACCAGAAACATTATTTTAATGGCAGCTGACAATGAACTATCTATCTGAGTCCAAAGCCCAGATCAGAAGTTTTGAAGCTATATGATCTTTTTTGATTTTCTTCTTCTTCTTTCTTCTTCTTTTTTTTTTTTTTTTTTTTGGTACTGAGGATTGAACCCAGGGATATTCTATCTCTGAGCTACACCCCCAGCACTTTTTATTTTTTATTTTGAAACAGGGTCTCACTAAGTTGCTGAGGCTGACCTTGAACCTGTGATCCTCCTGTCTCAGCCTCCCAAATACTGGGATTATGGATGTGCGCCACCACTCCTGGCCAAACTATATGATCTTGGTCGTTAAATGTGATCCTATTGGGAACAAATTGTTTCAAAAAATGAAAAAGAAAAGAAAACAGAAAAAAATCTAAAAGGAATAAATTAATCCAACAGTTGATCCTTAGGAAAAAGTCAATTAGTTAGGTAGAAAAATCTACTAGCTAACCTAATCAAGAGCAAAAAGTAAAAGGCATAAATATGCAAGATAAGAAGTGACAAGGACATAACTATTGAAATAGAAGAAAAATCTTAAATTTTAGGTTACTACTTTTCACAAGCCAAACACACACATCTGAAAACCTAGATTAAAGAAATAATTTCCTAGGAAAATATCGTTTACCAAAATTGACCCCAGTAAACATAGAAAATCGAAACAAATGAAAGAATTACCCTTCAAAAAGTCCCAAAGTTCACATGTATTCACAGGAAAATAAACCGAACCTTCAAAGCTACTTAAGTTGTTCCAGAGAATAGAAAGGAAAATCAACATTATTTTTAATCAGCCACATGGGGGCCCAGGGTGTAGCTCAGTGGTAGAGCATACACTTAGCATGAGCAAGGCTCTGTGTTCTGTCTCCAACACCAAGATATAAAAACAAACAAGAAATATACGCATTTTAAAGAAACTAAGAGGAAAAAGTAATCCCAGTATTTGGAAGGCTGAGACAGGAGGATAGCAGGTCCGAGGCCAGTCTCAGCAACTTAGTGAGGCCCTCATCAATTTAGCAAGACCCTGTTTCAAACTAAAAAATAATTTCAAAATAAAGAATAAAAAAATAGGACTGGGGGTGTAGCCCGGAGGCAGAATGCCCCGTTTCAAAAACAAAAAATAAAAAGGGCTAGGGGTGTAGCTTGGAGGTAGCATGCCCTCCTTTGAGTTCAAAGTTCAATCTCCAGTACCCTCTCCCCAAAAAGAAACAATTCAGAAGTTTTACATTGTGCCCCATTCTGAGTAGCAGGATAAAATCTGGCCCTGTCCTGTTCTGTCCTGCCCTGCCCTGCACAGGAGCCATCCCTGTATCCGGTGTACCCAGGCTGTAAATACAGCCAGCCCATTAGTCACTGAGTAGCTGTCCTGGTTAGCAGATCAGCTATCATTGCATCCCGGTGCTTGTGTTCAGGTTGCCCATGCTCCGTCGCAGCGCCTGTGCCGTTCGCCTCAACTCCTCTCACCATGTAGGCACGTATCATTTCACGTCATCACAAGAAAAAGGGTGAGGGCGGTGCAATAAGATAATTTTGAGAGAGAGAGAGACACCATACTCACATAACTTTTATTTCAATATATTGTTATAGGCATTCTACTTGTTATTGTTGTTAACCTCTTACTGTGCCTAATTTTTTTTTTTTTTGTATTGGGGATTGAACCCAGAGGCATTTTACCTCCAGGTTACACCCCCAGCCCTATTTTTTATTTTTAATTTTCTTTTTTTTTTCAGTACCGGGGATTGAACCCAGGGGCATTCTACCTCCGGGCTACCCCCCCAGCCTTATTTTTTATTTTTTATTTTGAAACAGGGTCTCACTAAGTTGCGGAGGGCCTCACTAAGTAGCTGAGGCTGGTCGCGAACCTGGATCCTCTGGTCTCAGCCTCCCAAGTACTGGGATTACAAGCATGTGCCACCATGCCCAGCTTATTCTTTATTTTGAAACAGGGTCTCACTAAGTTGCAGAGGGCCTCACTAAGTAGCTGAGTCTGGCCGCGAACCCCAATCCTCCAGTCTCAGCCACAGGGTCTCTAAGTTGCTGAGGGCATCACTAAATTGCTGAGACTGGCCTCAAACCAGCGATCCTCCTGCCTCAGCCTCCCAAGTATTGGGATTACAGGTATGTGCCAACAAACCCAGGTTTACTGTGCCTAATATAAATCAAACTTTATCATAGGTGTGTGCATCTATATAGGAAAAAATACACACCAAGTGCAGATGCATGTTTGTATCACTTTGAATCTCACTCTAGTGTATAATTACAATGTACTAATAAAAGTATAAAATTTTTGAAAATACAGTAGTATATATAGGGTTGGGTATCATATAGTACCAGGCATCCACTGGGGGGGAGTCTTTGAATAAATCCCGGTAGATAAAGGGGGACTACTGGCCAGATGTGGTCACGCACATATAATCCCAGCACTTGGGAGGCTGAGATAGGAGGATCACAGGTTCGAGGCAAGCCTCAGCAACTTAGCAAGGCCCTCAGCAACTTAGTGAGACCTTGTTTCAAAATAAAAGAGGGCTGGAAGTATAGCTCAGAGGTAGAGTGCCCCTGGGTTCAAACCTAGTACCACAAAAAAGAAAACAAAATCAAACTGGTTTACACAAGAAAAGGAATTTCTTGGCTCAAGTTATTGAAAAGCCCAGAGGTGTGCTAACTTGATCCAATGGCTTACTGAAATCACCAAGAATCCTGGTTCTCTCCTCTTCTCCACTCTGCCTTACTCCGTGATGTCAGAATCGTCTGAGGCTGGATCCCCTATCAGTCCTCTGATGTTTGCAGGGATGTATATGTTCCCACTCATGCCTAATAAGCGATACAGAGGATGAGGATCCCAGCATCGGAGGCGACATGCTGAGCCCATCACCAGCCTTAGAGGATGGACCAGGCTGTTTCGCTTCACCCATGGGGTGAGCTCCAGATCGAGATCCAGGATGAAATCATTTCAGGAGCCACACGGAGCAGTGCCTAAAGCAAAAGTATGGTCTGTTGAAGAGAACAGTGACCTCTGGGTAGTGAGATGGGGAGAGTGATGACAAGAAGACAACTAGCAAATATTCTCTAGGAGAGATAGAGTCAGTCAGAAGGGAGATTAGTTACCACTGGAAATACTGAACTAGGCCAGTCTCTGAGGTAACACTGTAGTGTTCATTAGAGCACTACTGGGGACAGGGACCCTGGTGCAGGTCGTGTCTTGTTTAGTTCCAGTGGCGAGTCCATCTTTGATGAAAGGGTGTTGGAAGCATACTTCTATTCTTGTAGTACTGGGGATTGAAACCAGGGGTACTCTACCTCTGAGCTACACCCCCATTCCCCCCGCTTTTTTAGTGGTGGTATTGGAGATTGAACTCGGGGGCATTCTACTTCCGAGCTACACCTCCAGCCCCATTTTATTTTTTATTTTGAAATGGGGTCTTGCTGAGTTGTGGAGGGCCTCCCTAAGTTGCTGAGGTTAGCCATGAACCTGCAATCAATCCCGTCTCAGCCTTCCAAGTACTGGGATTACAAGTGCGCACCACTGCACCTGCTCCTATTCTTCCTTGCCCCCTTTCCCATGCTGGTGCTCGGATTCCACCTTTCTATGAGGCCTACTGTTTGTATTTGGTTTCCTATGCTGTTTTCCCATGGGGAGAGGGTGTACTAATCAGAGACTGGAATGTTTGAGAGCTCTGATTGACAGAGTAAATTAATATATCAGCATTCTGGTGTTTACATTAATTTCTGACTCACTGCATCTGCAAAAGCTTTTTCATGGGCTCTTGTGGCTCAGGACACAGAAGTTCTGTGTTTCAAGATATTTGACAACTGTGAGCTTGTGAGCAAGCAGCCGGTGTGTTGCCCTTGGAGACCCCCACATTGCCATGTACCCACCCCATCACCTACTTCTTAGGCATTGGTTTGCGGTCTTATAGAGTTTAGTGTTTTATGCTGGAATCCCACTGTATGGGTCATTCCTGATTTTGATACTGGGTTTGAGTCTATGCAAAGTTCTTTCTCATCTGTAGCATCTTTTGCTTTGAGCCTCATGTCTTGCCTGTCTGTTCTTCTGGTCTTAGAGTAGAAGAGTCTATGAGGCAAACATGAATCTTCCTTGAACAGACCTTTCATCTACAAAAAAGGAGATCAAAATGTTCATATGAAAATTTATTCATGCTCAGTAGTCATAAGGAATATGTAAATGAAAACCAAAATGAGATACTACTTAATACCCATTGGAATGACTAAAATTAAAAAGACTACTCACAATATCTATGACTGCTTAAAATTGAGATCTGTTAAAAAGAAATCTGTTTCAACAGATGACTGTGTACAATACCAGGTGGTAGAAATGAATTCAAACTTATTAAATGACAAACCTGTTAAATCTATTTATCAGCACAATATACACAGGAGAACAGTTGGAGGCATATTAAATAGATTTTAATGAATAAATTGCCCTGGAAACAAAAAATTAAAAAGACTAATAATACCAAGTATTGGCATGGATGTGGAGAAACTAGGACTTGTATAATTCTGGTGGAAGCGTGAGTTAGTGCAGCTATTTGGAAAGTCTGTTTGGTGATATGTATTAAAGCTAAACCCACACTTATCCTATATCCTAGCAATTCTATTCCTAAATACTGTATGTATACAATAATGCATACCTATGCTCACCAAAAGACATGTGCAAGAATATTCACTCTTCTTAGCCAGGCAGGGTGGTGCATACCTGTAATCCCAGTACTTGGGAGGCTGAGACAGGAGGATCATGGGTTCAAGGCCAGCCTCAGCAACTTAGTGAGACCCTCAGCAACTTAGTGAGATCCTGTTTCAAAATAAAAAAATAAAATAGGGCTGGGGGTGTAGTTCAAAGTAGAATGTCCCTGGGTTTAATTCCCAGTGACAAAAAAAAGGAAAGAAAGCCGGGCGTGGTGGCGCACCCTTGTAATCCCAGTACTTTGGGAGGCGGAGACCGGAGGATCCTGGTTCGCGGCCAGCCTCAGCTCACTCTCTCTCTCTCTCTCTCTCTCTCTCTCTCTCTCTCTCCTTAGCAAGGCCCTCCACAACTTCGTGAGACCCGGTTTCAAAAATAAAGTATAAAAAATAGGGCCGGGGGCGTAGCGCGGAGGTAGAACGCCCCTGTGTTCAATCCCCGGTACCGCAAAACAAAAAAAGGAAAGAAAATAAAATATAATGGATACATACATAAAATAACAACAGAGAGAAGCAAAGGGTGCTTTAAGGGCACAAAAGAAGGCATGCTTCATATTTTATCTTATATTAAAATTATTCATGGAAAAACTTATGCATGACATGACCCCTTCGAGGCTGCTTCATTTCCACATTTCCCACAGCTCCCAGCGTAAGGCCTTGTAGAGAAGAGATACTTGAACATTTGTGAAATACAATTTCAACCATGAAGGTAGTCATTATTCTTTGTTCATTTTTATTCCCCTCTCCAGGAAAGAGGCCCATGTATGCAGTAAGATGTATCTTTGTATTTTACAATCATTTCAGTGGACTCACAGTCCTCATTCTTAGAGTAGACTCCAATCAAGAGAAGGGTTGGTGAAGTTCCAGCAGTGATTGATGAGGGGAATCATTCAAACATGGAGGTGTTTTCTTTGTCTTCTATGTGTTTCTTTTTTTAAAAAAAATTATGGTAAAATATACGTAGTGTAAAACTGATAAAATTGTTTTGGTACTGGAGATTGAAACTAGGGGCAATCTATCTCTGAGCTATGCCCCCAGCCCCTTTTATTTATTTATTGTTATTTAGAAACAGGGTCTTGCAAAGTTGCTGAGTCTGGCCTCCAGCCCATGATCCTCCTGTCTCAGCTTCCCAAGTACTGAGATTACAGGCATGCACCACTACTCCTGGCTCATTGTGGTCTTGAAATACAATTCCCCACTAAAAACTATATGAGCTTTTTGTGGGGGGGTCAGGAAATATACAAGATGAGCTTGGAACTCTTGTCATTCCAGATAGTAAGGACACTATAAAAAACTTCTAGGGGTGCCAGGTGGGTGGCGCGTGCTTGTAATCCTAGTACTTGGGAGGCTGAGACAGGAGGATCGCAGGTGCGCGGCCAGCCTCAGCTGCTTAGTGAGGCCCTCTGCAACTTAGTGAGACCCTGTTCCAAAATAAAGAATAAAAATAGGGTTGGGGTGGAGCTCAGAGGTAGAATTCCCCTGGGTTCAATCTCCAGGACCACACACACAAAAACAAAACAAAACAACAACAACAAAAAACCTTCTAGGGTTATGTGAATAGAACTCAGGAATCAAGTTGGAGAGGCTCCATTGTTATGCTACAATGGGTTTCAACATGAGCTAATTCAAGTAAGTATATTGGGGAAAGGGGGAGCCTAGTTTCTTACTGTTGGAAAAGAGGAAGGCTTGGACAAATAGATGGTATCAGAGTGGAGTTTGAGATATTGATATGAATTCAATTGATTGATATTGATATGTATAATGAACTCATGACAGATATGATATATATCTATATGTAGTAGAAATATAGATGAATGGGTATGTGTGTAAATGTTCATTTACTTCCTAGGTCTAGCCACTGTGATGGACATCCCAGTAGCAATAAGCACACCTAGCATCCAGACTGGATTTTAAATACCATTCTCTACTAAAAGAATCCAAAGTACTTGAAGAAATGGCTAATATGAGACTTTGTGCACCTCTCCCATATAACTTATGAAAACAGCAGAGAGGTGATTAGCTTCCATCTAACTGGGTCAACTGGTGTAAAAAAAATTTTTTTTAAGCTGGGTGTGGTGGTGCATGCTTGTAATCCCAGTACTTGGGAGGCTGAGACAGGAGGATTGCAGGTTTGTGGCAAGCCTCAGCAACTTATGAGACCCTCCACAACTTAGTGAGACCCTGTTTCAAAATAAAGAATAAAATAGGATTGGAAGTGTAGCTCAAAGGTAGAATGCCCCTGGGTTCAATCCCCAGTACCACACACACACACATACACACACATAAATTTTTTTTGGAGACAGGGTCTTTCTATGTTGCCCAAGCTATCCTCAAATTTACAATCTTCCTGCCTCAGCTTCCCTGGAGTAGTTGGGATTACAGGTGCGTGCAACAGTGCCTAGTGACAGTTGGTGCAATTTGAATGAGATCTGTGGATTAGACAGTAGTACTGTATTAATTTTTTGATTCTGATGGGTTGTACTGTGGCTGTTTAGTAGTGTGTCCTCGTTTTCAGGAAATACCCACTGAAACATTTAGTGGTAACCAGGCCTCATGTCTGCAACTTGCTTTCTTTTTTTTTTTTTTTTTTTTTTTTTTTTTTTTTTTTTTTTTTTGCAGTACCGGGGATTGAACGCAGGAGCGTTCTACCTCAGCGCTACACCCCCCGCCCTATTTTTTATACTTTAGTTTGAAACCGGGTCTCATGAAGTTGCGGAGGGCCTAACTAAGTAGAGAGAGAGACAGAGACAGAGACAGAGAGAGACAGAGAGAGAGAGAGAGAGCTGAGGCTGGCCGCAAACCCGGATCCTCTGGTCTCTGCCTCCCAAAGTACTGGGATTACAAGCGTGCGCCACCATGCCCAGCTTTGCAACTTGCTTTCAAATGGCTGGGGTGTGTGTGTGGGGGGGGGTGAAGAATAGTACATAAATAGAGAGAAAGAATGATAAGGTAAATGGAAAATATTAACAATTGGGGACTTTGGGTGAAGGGTAGGAGGGAGTTATTTTGTACTATTTTTGCAACTTTACTGTAAACTTGAAATTATTTCAAAATAAAAAGTAAAAATACCACTTTCTCAAAAACAATTTGAGCATATGGGGAAATAGTCAAGCTAAATGAAATATGCAGATTACTAAACAAATGTGCAGTGTAATTTAAATTTTGTTGAACATATATTTACTTAAAATTTTATTTTTAGATGCATATAAAAAGTTAACCATTGTCAGCCAGGCGTGGTGGTGCACGCTTGTAATCCCAGTACTTGGGAGGCTGAGACAGGAGAATCACAGGTTCTCAGCTAGCCTCAGCTACTTAGTGGGGCTCTCCACAACTTAGTGAGACCCTGTTTCAAAATAAAGAATGAAAAATAGGGCTGGGGGTGTAGCTCAGAGGTAGAATGCCCCTGGATTCCATCCCCAGTTCTTAAAAAAAAAGTTAACCATTATCATCTGTTGGTGTTAAGTAGTCAAGTCTATCTTCTTATTTTTTGTGTGGTACTGGGGATTCAACCTGGGGGCATTCTACCTCCGAGAGTCACCCCCCCAGCCCTATTTTATTTTTATTTTTTGAAACAGGGTCTCGCTAGGTTGATGAGTTTCACTACTTGCTGAGGCTGTCCTCGAACCTGTGATCCTCCTGTCTCAGCCTCCCAAGTACTGGGATTATAGGCGTTTGCCACCATACCCAGCTCAGCCATGACCATCTTAAAGCAATACAAAGTTAGAGGACTAATGCTACTAGATATCAAAACCCACTCTAAAGGGATAGAAATTAAGATGTGACCCAACTTGGGCAACATAACCTGAGACCCTATGTCTTAAGAAAAAATTAAGATGTGAGATACTGGCACAATGATAGAAAAATATATCAACAGAACAGAATGGTCAGAAATTGACCCATTCATACACAGTCACCTGATTGATGACAAAACTACCACTGAAATTCAGGGGGAACAGTTTTAAAAAAAATAGTGCTGGGGCAATTGGATTTCATATGGAAAATAAGGGTCTTGCTGCCTACCTCACATTGTATATAAATATTAATTTAAAATTAATCATAAGTGCCAGGTGTGGTAGCGCACCCTTGTAATCCCAGTACTTGGGAGGCTGAGACAGGAGGATCACAGTTTCATAGCCAGCCTCGGCAACTTAACAAGACTCTTAGCAACCTAGTGAGACCTTGTTTCCAAATAAGAAATAAAAAATCAGGTTGGGGATGCAGCTTGGAGCTAGAATGCCTCTGGGTTCAATACCAGTACAAAAAAAAAAAAAAGAAAGAAAATTAATCATAGACCTAAATGTGAGAGAAAATATTAAGATTTATGGAAAGGGCAGTGGGTGGGCACAGGTAGCTCAGTGGTAGAGTGCCTAGCATGCATTTGCCCCTGGGTTTGATCCCCAGGGCTGCAAAACAAAGCAAAGCAAAACAAAACAAAACAAAACTTTGGAAGAAAACATAGAAAATTACCTTCAGAATTAGGGCAGGCAAAGATTTCTTGGACAAAAAGAACACTTAACCATCAAAAACAAAATTTTATAAATCAGACTTTGTTAGAATTAAGAAATTCTTTACAAATACCACTAAGAGTAAAAAAAGCAAGCCACAAACTGAGGGAAGATAATTTTAGTGGCATTTTAATTTTTTTTGTCATTTTGGTACTGGGGATTGAACCCAGGGGCATTCTACCTCTGAGCTACACCTCCAGTCCTATAAGTTGCTCAAACTGGTCTGGAACCTAACATTCTCCTGTCTTAGCCTCCCAAGTACTGGGATTACAGGCATGTGCCACCATGCCTGTCGGGCAATATATGTTTTTGATAAGGACTCACATCTATCAAAATTTTAATTTTAGTGACAATACTTCCTTCTAAGAGTTCTTTTTGGTTCTTCTAAAATATGCCTGTTTTTTATCATTTTTTTATATATACTGAGGATTGAACCTAGGGCCATTCTACCTCCAAGCTACACCCCCAGCCCTTTTTATTTTGAAACAGGATCTCGCCAAGTTGTTGAGGCTGGCCTCGAACTGTTGATCCTCCTGTCTCAGCCTCCCAAGTAGTGGGATTACAGGGTGCGCCATGACCCTTGTCCTCATGTCTTATTCTTAAAGACTTGGTATCTTCTTTAGCGTCTTTAATAGATTTTTATTGACTTCCTAATATCTGACTTTTTTTGGGTCATTGACTCTCTTGTCTTTCTGCTTTTTTTTTTTTTTGCGACACTGGAGATTGAACCCAGGGGTATTCTACCTCTGAGTTACACCCCCAGCCCTATTTTTTATTCCTTATGTTGAAACTGGGTCTCACTAAGTTGCGGAGGGCCTTACTAAGCAGCTGAGGCTGGCTGCGAACCTGTGATCCTCCTGTCTCAGTTTCCCAAATACTGGGATTACAAGCGAGTACCACTACACCCAGCTTCTGCTGACTTTTTTTTTTTTTTAATGGTACTGGGGATTGAACATAAGGGCATTCTAACTCTGAACTACACCCTGAGCCCATTTATTATTATTATTTATGGTACCAGGGATTGAACGCAGGGGCATTCTACCTCCGAACTACACCCCCCAGCCCTAGTTTTTATACTTTATTTTGAAACAGGGTCTCACTAAGTTGTGGAGGCCTCACTAAGTAGCTGAGGCTGGTGGCGAACCCGAATCCTCTGGTCTCAGCCTCCCTAATACTGGGATTACAAGCGTGCGCCACCATGCCCAGCTTATTTTTTTGTTTTTGAAACAGAGTCTTGCTGGGTTGCTGAGAGTCTTGCTATGCTACTGAGGCTGGCCTCGAACCTGGGATCTGCCTGTTTTAGCCTCTCAAGTACTGGGATTACATGAGTGCGCCGGCTTCTGCTTTTACAATGGATTGTTTCCATGAATATTTGCTAATTCTTTGTGTGAAATCATGTTCAGTTTGGTTTTTTTCTTCCCTGTCAGACGGCATGGGTTTGGATAGTGTTGCTTCCAAAGAGGATTTATGTCTGCTTTGCCAAGAGTCTTAGGACCAGTTGTGGATATTTCTGGATAATCTTGGAAAGTTTGATCTCAAACGCACACAAAACATGTGCTTGAGGTTTCCAATTCTCACTCAGGGAAGACAATTCTTTTCATACATAGACTCCCCTTCCATTACCCTTCCGTCACAGCTAAGCGGAGAGAACTTCTGTCTCCTTGTAGTGCCGATATGTGTGTGTATTTTTTATGGTAGCCTGCCCTTTTACTTAGGGTGAAAATATTTTAAGGGTTTCAACTTCATGCAGAGGTGTCAGTTTCAACCTCTGAGGGACCCAATACTTTGGTGTTAAAACAGAAACCCCCAAGCAAGATTTCCAGGACCACAGGTCTTTCTGGGGAGGTACTCACCAGCTTTCAAGCTCACTGTCATATTTTCAGTTCCTCCTTCATCTCCGGCATCTGAGGACTTCTTGTTTCTTCTGTAATTATAGCTATGTGATTTTTAGTAAATGTATTTTATGACACATTTGTGCTTGTAGCAGAAATAGTTATAATTTTCATAAGCTATTTTGCCAGACCCAGAAACCCTTGTATTAATCTTATAAGCTTAAACAATGTTAAATATGTAAATGTTCATTCTTATAATTTGTTTTCCACTAGAGTTACTGACTAGACTGAAAAATCTCTTGAACATTTAATGACTATCCAGAACTTTCTGAGAGAGAGCTTATGAGCATATCAATGCCTCCAAATGTGAACTGGCTGAATGACTGGGCCTGGACACTTTCCTTCTTGACAAATGTCTGGTCATCCATCTTTGTCTTTTGTCCAGGTTTCTATTTCTCTAGGACTTGACCCTTGCTTTGGAGCACAGCACCTACTTCCTAACTTGGTTTCCAAAGAATATGTTTGGTTAGTCCTGGGTTATCCTATCATTCATTTGCTTGCTTATAATTCATCATAACAATTTTTCTGAACATTGTATGATTGAGAACGAAGGTTTATCCCCTCTTGGGAACAAATAACTATAGCAAGACAGTCACATTTGGTAAATAGCTTTGGCTTGAATTACTCATTCAACACATTTATTTACTGCTAACCTACTGTGTTCCAGGTCAACTACTGAAGGTAAAGTGGACAAGACAGTTATAGTGCATTCTTCTGTGGAAATTATAATGAAATCAATCAAAACAAGAAATTCTTTAGCATCTGGTATATTCAGCTCCCCTTTGAGAAAAACAAGAGATAAGGTTCCTGTTTTTTCCAGTAGGCAGTTAAGACACAATAATATTAAAGTTTAATAAAATGACAAGATATGGTGTTCAGGTGCAAGTACCTTAGTAGATAGGAAAAGAGCTTAAAAAGGTCTGGATTCTTCAGAATTTCTGAAAGAGGGGGTATATCTAAAGGTCTGTACAATAGGGAAGATGAGACTTTGGGGATCACCATGAGGAACCTGGGCTTCAGTCTAAAAACAAGTGACAGAAGTTATGAACAACCCCCCCAAAAAAACCACACACACAATTTATGAGAACAAGAGAGGGGTGATTAGCCTCCTTCTCCCAGACCTGTAGTCTGTCTACTCTCCTCAATCAAGCTATCTTGCTCAATTGCTCACTCTATCCCAAGCCTTACAGTGGAATGTTCAACAATTCAGCTTTTAGCTGGGTGTGGTGGTACACACCTGTAATCCTAGTACCTGAGAGGCTGAGACAGGAGGATCACAGGTTCAAGATCAGCCTCGGCAACTTAGAGAGACTCTCAGCAACTTGGTGAGACCTGTTTCAAAACAAAATATAAAAAGGCTGGGGCTGTAGCTCAGAGGTAGAATGCCCCTAAATTCAATCTCCAGTATACCCCCCCAAAAAATCCAGACATCTGTGTACACAGACCTCCTCTAGCTCTTATGATCTACCTCCTTAAATTCACCTTTTAAAAATTTGGTTATTGCTTCCTTAGTTCTTGAACGAATTCCTTGAGTAGAGTCCAATCTCTTCTATTTTAGTTAATTCTAACTTCAGTGCAAACACAATTCAATTTGAACCACGCATAACTTTTGCAATTACACAGTTTATTTATGAGAGTTCAGTGGAAATTCCTTTCCCCAAACTGATTCTATGAATGACTGTCATATAAACTCCACCGTTGCATATTCAAGGTTTGCCAAAAACAGACTTTGTAATTACTCTGAAGGACCCAACTTTTGGAGGGTCCCCAGACGCCTCCATTGGTAGGTCCCCTGCGAGAAATCAGTGCGAGGAGCACAGCCGTTTTCCTCGAATGGTCGGTGGTTAACCTGTGGGGTGTGTCTGAAGAGGCCGCTGGGGAAAAGACCCTTCTGGCGGGTAGGGTCAGAGCAGGAGGGGACCCTGGGCCCTCCATTCGACCAACTGAGTTGCCTCAGCCAGGCAGAACCCACGATCTTCATATGATTCTCAGGAGTGCGGGGGAATACTGGGTCTGTAGACAGCTTTTGAAAAATCCACACCAAGCCGGGTGTGGTAGTGCAAGTCAGTAATCCCGGTACTTGGGAGGCTGAGGCAGGAGGGTCACAGACTCGTGGCCAGGCTCAGCAATGTAGTGAGACCCTCAGCAATTTAGCGAGACCCTGTTTCAAAATAAAAAATAGGGCTGGGGCTGTAGCTCGGAGGTAGAACGTCCCTGGGTTCAATTCCCAGTACCAAAAAAAAAAAGGGGGGGGGAGGAGGGACACCAAGAGCTGTGTGCACGTATGTTAACCCCAAACTGATACTCATTGTGATGTGAGACTACAATGCACCAATAAAAACATATTTAAAAAAAAAGAAAAAAAGAAACCCACAGCAGACCTCCCTACCTCTACCTCAACTGCTCCCTATAAATCGGACATAAGCCAGGCATGGTGGCGCACACCCGTAATTACAGTACTTGGGAGGCTGAAACAAGAGGATCACAGGTTCGAGGTCAGCCTCATCACGTAGTGAGACTCTTATTAACCTAGCGAGACCCTGTTTCAAAATAAAAATTAAAAAATAGAGCTGGGGGTGTAGCTCGGAGGTAGAATGCCCCTGTATTCAATCCCCAGTACCACACACACAAAACAAAAAAATCTGACATGAAATACTACCCTCTCCCGCGAAAGCAACAAGAAGCCCTGGCGCCGGGGATTTCAAAAGGCTCAGAGGCCACGCCCCCCGGAAACGGAAACGTTGCAACTAGCGCCCCTTGCCGGCCGGCTATTTATAAGGGGCGGGCCGCAGAGAAAACTACAACTCCCAGAATGCAGCGCGGAGCCTCCGATTTCCGGCGAGAAGGCCAGAGTGAGTGTTTACACCGGCGGTTCTGCGGCCGGGTTCCTTTCCGCGGGACGGGTGAGGGCATTGGGTCCCTGGCCGCGCGGGCTGTACGAGGGTCGACTAGATAACTGGTACCACGAGGGAGGCGGGGTTGCCATCTGATAGTGTGTCTAACTGCTGCTGCTCTCTGTGACCTTGGGTCGAGTGACTTCATCGTTCTGAGTCTCCATTCCCTCGTCTGTAAAATGTGGATGATGATGCCTGCCCCAGGGAACAATTGTGACGATTAAGTGAGATTGCTATACAAAAAGACCTACTCTTGTGTTTTTTTGTTTGTTTTGTGGTGCTGGGGATTAAACTCAGGGTCATTCCACCTCCGAGCCCTATTTTTTTATTTAAAAATTTATTTTTTTTTTGTGGTACTGGGCATAGAACCAAGGGACGGCCTACCTCTGAGCTAAACCCCAGCCCTATTTCCTTTTTTATTTTGAAGCAGGTTACAGAGGGATTCACTAAATTGCTGTGACTGTCCTCGAACCGTCGATCCTCCTGTCTCAGCCTCCTAAGGACTGGGATTACAGGCCTGCACCCCCACACCAGGCTTACCAGCCTGCACCACCATGCCTGGCTTATTTATTTTATTTTTTTATGGTACTAGGGATTGAACCCAGGGGCATTTTACTTCTGAGCTACACTCCCAGCCCTATTTTATTTTTTATTTGGAAACAGCATCTCTAAATTGCTGAGGCTGGGCTCAAACCTGCGATCCTCCTACTTGCGATCTTCCTACCTCAGCCTCCCAAGTATTGGAATTACAGATGTGTGCCACCACTCCCAGCTCCTATTTTGTTTTAAACCTGGAGGTGGACGGTACTTTTAGAATACCTGAAGGTTTGCTGGACAACCTCACAGCCTTTTCTTTCCCTCTTCCTTACCGGGGGCCTGTTTGGAAACAATAATGATGACTATAACAAGGGTTTGTTTTGCTTTACAAGACTCTTTACCCCCTCAGTGTTTCTGACTTATTTTCCTTTTTTTTTTTTTTGGTGGTACTGGGGATTCAACCCACGGGCATTCTATTGCTAAGCTATATCCCCAGCCATATTTTTTTTTTTTGAAGCAGGGTCTCACTGTGTTGATGAGAGTCTCACTACTTGCTGAGGCTGTCCTCAAACCTGCTATCCTTCTGTCTCAGCCTCCCAAGTACTAGGATTACAGGCATGTGCCACCATGCCCAACTTCTGATACTTTCTGAGCATCCATATGTGTCAGGCATGGGGACCATAAAGGTGAAAAATTCTACTCTTTGCTTTCAAGGACTTTCATGAATTGGGGGCATAGGGGTGCTGATGGGAGACTGAGAAGTAAGTAGATATGTGTAGCTGTTTTGCCCTGAGATAGGGGATGTGAGAACAACAAAGGAAAAATAGGAAGGCAGCAGCAGCTGAGATCGTGTTTGTGTTGGTAGGAGTTTGCTAAGAGGCCCAAAGGGAGGATGTGCAAAGTTGGGAGAGTAGCAAGGGGTGTAAAATAGGGGAGTGCTTTGTTGTGTATGGAAGCATAGTAAGGTGTACTTAACCTGTTGGGGAAATGGGGTGAAGCAGGGGTCTATTGGGGAGGAAAGATGGCAAGGGCAGAATGAATGTTTTTGTAAGCCGGGTTGTGGAGTTTTGATTTATTCATAAAGATGCTTTGGAACCATTGGGATTCTTTGCAGAGAAGTGATTTGATCAGATCTGTGTTTAAAATTATGAGTTGGGTGGCAACATAGATCTTTGACAGAGACAAGAAAGTCAGGGAACTTGTTAAAAAGCTGTCATAATAGTTAAAGCTTCAAGAGTTGAACAAAATCAGAAATAAGGAACATATAGAAGGGACAGGATTGGATGATCTCACTTGAACCTTATACTATTTCTATCAGGTTGGATAGTATTTTATGTCCACTTTAAAGATGAATAAACTGAGGTCTAGACAGCTGAAGTTCCTTGCTGTCCATCTCAGGATGAATTAAGGAAGGGCCCCAAATTCTAGTTCTGGCTTCTTGATGTTGCATCGTGTGCTTCTCTAAAAGAGTCACAGTGAATTGTCTCTCATTCAACCCTTTGGTGGGTGGGAGTGGAGTAGGGTGGTGGTCTGTCTTCCAGCTACTAAGGCTTTATTCTTTTACAGGGAGAAAGAGAGAGCGCGAAAGAGAGAGGATGTCTCTCTCAGACTGGCATCTGGCAGTGAAGCTGGCTGACCAGCCACTTGCCCCAAAGTCTATTCTTCGGTTGCCAGAGACAGAACTGGGAGAATACTCGCTAGGGGGCTATAGTATTTCATTTTTGAAGCAACTTATTGCTGGCAAACTCCAGGAGTCTGTTCCAGATCCTGAACTGATTGGTGAGTCTCTGTGGACTGGACTTGGACTGCTGCTCTGATCTCTTTGGGGGAGGATACTTCTGGAGTTACCAAATTAAGAGGTTGGGGTATGTTGCCTCATAATGTCAACACTCCAGAGAAGTGGGTGTTGGGTGAGTGGAAACACAAAGTATATAATAAAACTATTGCTTGCCATTTCAGTCATGTATTATACTGAACTACTTTATCACAAAATTCCTAAATTATGATATTGTTGAGTTCTTTCACTGAAAGCCCCCAAATTTGGGGTGGGCTAAGGAAGGAGTTATTGATCAGGGATATTTAGAAGGGTTTTTGGTTGGTTGATTGGTTAGAGGGAAGACAGTACAAAAGGAAATGAGGATGACAAGAGCGTTCTAAGTGGAGGAAGGAGAAATTTAAGTATACTATAATTAAATTATGCTCTAAGTGTAATTTGTAGTAGCTAAGGATTTCAACTGGTAAAAAAGATATTTTCTGTCACACCTGGATTGTTTTCATCCTTTGTTGTTACATTTTCCCATTCATTTAAATACAGCAATCTCCACAACCTTAAGCTCTACTACTCTTCTGTGGATGGATTCTGTGTGACTTTATCTTATGAGTTTGTACTTTCAAACAATTGTTAAAATTCCTTCTTTCCTCCCTCCCTTCCTTTTTTTATTTTGTGGTACTGGGGATTGAACCCAGGGGCTTTCTACCTCTGAGCTACACTCTCAATCCTTTTTGTTTTTTATTTTTTGTTTTGAAACAGGGTCTCACTAAGTTACTGAGAGTCTCACTATGTTGCTGAGGCTGTCCTCAAACCTGTGGTCCTCCTGCCTCAGCCTCCCAAGTACTGGGATTATAGGCATGCACCACCACACCTGGCTTAGAATTTATTTCTTAAATAAGAGTATCTTTAGCTGGGCCCATCTTTAGCGATGCATGCCTATTATCCCAGTACTGGGAAGCTGAGGCAGGAAAATCATAGGTTCAAGGTCAGCTTCAGCACTTAGTGCCACCTGTCTAGAAATAAAAGGGCTGGGGGTGTAGCTCAGAGGTAGAATGTCCCTGGGTTCAATCCCCAGTACAAAAAAAAAAAAAAGAAAAAATCTGAGAATTGAACCCAGGGTCATTCTACCTCTGAGCTATACCTCCATACCTATATTTTATTTTGAAACAGGATCTCACTAAGTTGCTGAGTGTGGCCTGGAACCTGTGATCCTCCTGTCTCAGCCTCTTTAGTACTGGGATTATAGACATGTGCCACCATGCTCAGCAATAAGTATCTTTTAAAACATATATCATTCTCCAGCTATCTGTCCAATCAAAATAAAGCCTCAGGGAACAAAAACCACCTAAATTATTTTGAGGAATAAAATATAAATGAGCAGTCCTTTTTTAAAAAATTTTTTTATTAAGATCTAATTTACTGTGGCCGGAAGCTAAAAGATGACCAGACGCTTGACTTCTATGGCATTCAGCCTGGTTCCACGGTCCACGTTCTGCGGAAGTCCTGGCCCGAGCCTGATCAGAAACCAGGTGAGTGAGCGTTGGCCCTTAGGTGGGTAGAGCTTCTGATCTCCAAGGGAAGGGTCTGCGTGTTCTTAAGGCACAGAACTGGGTAGAACAAAGGGTGATGGTGATAGGAAATTTTTTTTTCTGCAGTAATGGCAATTGATCCCACGTTAGGGATATCTTTATCACTGGGTTAGACCACACTGTTAAACAGGCCAATTGTTATGTTGCTGCCAACACCACTAATGGTAGAAGATTGGTTTCTCTACTTTCTAAGTCCATTTTCTGCTGTTTTCTAATGGAATGGGGAGTATATGTCTATTTAAACTCCTTGGAATAATAGTTTATGTCTCAGTGAACTTTGTTTCCTCTTATTATTGTGGCTGTCCTCATTAGAAAAAACTAGAAACTTATTGCATTCCTCTAATACTGTAGTTTATTCTCATGAACAGATCTTACCAACTGCCTCAGGCCCTGATTTGTTCAGTCAGCTAACTTCTCTTGTTGTACTGGAAATTTTATTTTCCAGAAAATATTCCAGCAGTATCAAAGTTATGCTTGGAGAAAATATGCAAAAACCTTTAAAGCCTTTTTTGATTTATTAATAAATGGTGCTACTTGGAAATTATAATTTAAATTATACATTTGTGTTTTAAAAGCTTCCCCAAGGATAAAGCTAAGCTATGTAAAAGAGATTAGCTTTGTTAAACTGGCAGTTTGACTTTTTATTGTGTGTGTGGTATTGGGGATCGAATCCAGGGGCATTCTACCTCCAAGCTACACCCGAGTCCTTTTATGTTTTTTTTTTAATTTTGAAACAGTGTCTCGCTGGCCTCTAACCTGTGATCCTCCTGTCTCAGCCTCCCAAGTATTGGGATTATAGGCACACACCACCATGCCTGGCCAGTTTAACATATTTTTATAATGTTCATGATTTTTTTGACTAGTTATCAACTTGAAATTTACCCTCGTCTCAATTATAAACATAAAGGGCAAAAACATCTTTTGTACCCTGATTGGAAGTGAGAAAGAGGAAGGCGGTTCCTGACATCCAAGGGTTGGTCTGGCACGCACAGGCTGGCCTTGATGGAACATGCACAATTGCACAGGTCACTAGCATCAGACAAGGACATTCTGAGACCATCATGGATCAAGAAGAAAACAAGATCCCTACCATTTCTGAAGAGACCAAAACCTGTACATTGTCCAAGTCACAAAAGTGACCATGTATCCCTCTATCACGACTAATAAGAATGGGTGTTACTTCTTTACCAATTACAGCTTTTACCTTGCTCTTAGTTTTTCTCCCTTCTTAAAAAGAATTATTAGTGCCAGGCATGGTGGTGCATGCTTATAATCCCAGTACTTGAGAAGCTAGGATAGGAGGATCTCAGGTTCGAGGACAGCCTCAGCAAGTAGTGAGAGTCTCATCAACCTAGTGAGAACCTGTTTGAAAAATAAATAAATAAATAAATAAATAAGTAAATAAATAAGGCTGAGGGTATAGCTCGAAGGTAGAATGCCCCTGGGTTCAATCCCCATTACCACACACACAAAAAAATGTTATTAAGAAACCTAATCATAGCGGGGTGTGGTGGCACATGCCTCTAGTCCCAGTACTTGGGAGGCTAAGGCAGGAAGATCACAGATTTGAGGCCAGCCTCAGCAACTTAGTGAGACCCTATTTCAAAAT
Source organism: Glis glis (assembly GCA_004027185.1). Classification (NCBI taxonomy): domain Eukaryota; kingdom Metazoa; phylum Chordata; class Mammalia; order Rodentia; family Gliridae; genus Glis; species Glis glis. The sequence goes on from PVJS01021435.1 coordinate 29,073, forward strand.
AAAAAATAAAAAGGGCTGGAGATATGGTTCAGAGGTAGAATGCCCCTGGATTCAATCCCCAGTACCAAAAAAAAAAAAAAAAAAGGAAAAGAAAAGAAACCTAATCATAAATTGCCCCTACTTCCTGACAGCATCCAATCCAGAGTAAAACCTCATTTTCTTCAAATTGACCCAGCCAAAGCTCAAATCCTATAATTAATTAACTAATTAATTAATTGATTTCTGTGGTACTGGGGATTGAACCCAGGCAGTCTCACTAAATGCTGAGGCTGACCTCAAACCTACTATCATCCTGTCTTAACCTCCCAAGTACTGGGATTATAGGTGTGTGCCACCATGCCCGGCCCGATATGTCTTTCTAAATATCATCTTATTGAGATGCCCTGAAGTTCCCTGTGGAGTGCTTCTCCTGGTGTACTGAGCAGTAAACCAGCTTGTTCAAATACATTTGTGTCCCTCTGCTCTATGGCTGGAGGCACTGACAGAGGAGAGGAACATTTATGGCTTCCATGAGCCAAGCTTTTCCCCTCTGATAGTCTCACTTAATCATGACATTGGCCCTGTAGGGTAAGTGACAGCATTAGCATTTTGTAGATGAAGAAAAAGGGTTGGAAAGGCCACCTATTTAGAAATGCTAGAAGAGCTGGGATGTGGACCTAGGTTTTCCTGGTTCAAGAGCCCATGCATTTCCACTGGGCTGGCTGCCTCCCCATCCCCAAAGGGTGAACTTAGCTCAGAGATGGTACAGAGAGGTCTGTTACTCTTAGCTGCTTGCCAGCTAAGGATATTTAGAGTCCTTTTCCTCCCACCTCCTGCCTAGAGATTTATTTTTGAAACAAATGGACTTTTTAATGGGAGGTGAAAATAAACTGTTCAATATGAAAAGAAATTGTTTTATGACTACTTTAGATATTTTCCCCTTTGGTACTCTTCTTCCAAAAGGAAACACATTTCTTATTCTTCCAGTAAATTAGAGCCCGTAGGAGAGAGACTGTTACTTCCTCCCTTTCTACCTGGATTCCTTTGGTGTTCTCCATGGGTTATAGATCCCTCCAGGATCTCACTTTAGCCTGCTGTTTGAGTAGGGATGTGTACCTCAAGCTGCAGCCACAAAAATGGGACTTGCTGTTCTTCACAGCACCACATCCTTATTCTCCCATGCCTTTGCTCATGTTCTCAGTAGGCTTGGAGACTTCCTCCCAGCAAACCTCTGCTCTGCCTTAGGTGCCCCTCTCGGATCTTCTCCTCTGGGAGGCAGCTCTGGGTCGTGGCCCTGCCTCTCAGTGATGGCTAGTGCCCATCCACATCTCTGCTGAGGTCCTCAGTGTGGTATTTTGAACTTGTGTGTTTGATCTAGTTTCATTTCTCCTTCTACCCCGAGCTCTTTGATGGCAGGAATTCTTAGTTTTTGCATTCCTATGACTTGTCCAAAGCCAGGCATAGGGTAAATGCTTGGTACATGTTTGTTGAATGAATAAGTTAGGTAATTTACTTAAGATAAATTCATTTCTTTCCTTCCTTCCTTCCTTCCTTCCTTCCTTCCTTCGGGGATTGAACCCAGGGACATTCTACCTCTGAGCTACACCCCCAGCCCTATTTTTTTTTTATTTTGAAATAGGGTCTCACTAGGTCGCTGAGTCTCATGCACTGCTGAGGCTGTCCTCAAACCTGTAATCCTCTTATCTCAGCCTCCCAAGGTGGCATGCACCACCACATCTGGCTAGGATGAATATTTTTCAAAAGAGCCCTCGTGGTGAGGACATGACTGCCACACTGAATCCAGGAGTGTGGTTCACTTTGCCTTGGGAGTGTGCCCCTAAAGTCAGGTGGTGCAGTCTATAAGCATACAAGCACAAGTAGTAATCATTGTTGAGGATAACCATACTTTAAAAAGTGTGACCCAAGTTGGGCACTGTGGTAATACCTGTAATCCCAGTACTTGAGAGGCTGAGACAGGAGGATTGCAGGTTTGAAGCCAGCCTCAGCAGTTTAGTGAGACCTTCAGCAACTTAGCAAGACCCTGTTTCAAAATAAAAAGGGCTTTGGTATAGCTAGGGAGGTAAAATACCTCTGGGTTCAATTCAATCCCCAGTACCAAAAAAAAAAAAAGTGTGACCCAGGGTGAACTTTCCACTTACCTATTCTCCCTCCTGTTACCAGATTTCTTTGAAATGGTCTGAGGTCCTGATGTTGAGGTGACTAAGTGCAAGTGAAGCAACTGCTAAACTTTCCATATAAGCGAATCACAGGGACCAAAGAGCAAAAAGGGGCTTGGGGCCTGGTAAACGGTTGCTATTGGGCGTGTGATGAAAGTTTGTTAAGAGCCTTGGGAGTATAGTGTTTTCTTGATCCTTCTTGTATTTTTTTTTTTTTTTTTGCGGTACCGGGGATTGAACGCAGGGGCGTTCTACCTCCGCGCTACACCCCCAGCCCTATTTTTT
>PVJS01021436.1:0-31506 GCA_004027185.1 Glis glis
CACACACACACACACACACACAAATTGACAGTATTTTTTTATCATAATTTCTCCATGTCGTTAACTAATGAAAATATCATTTTAATTATGAGTTGATGATATAGCTTAGTGGTAGAGAGCTTGCCTATCACATGCAAATCCCTGGATTACATCCTCAATACCATGAAAAAAATTTTAAAAATTATATCTTTAGAAAATGAGCTAATTTGTTTATTCATTCCCTTCTTGTTGGATATTTGGTTGTATCTAATTTGACTTGTCATAAATTTTTTAACCAATATCTTGTGAATATAAAACACCAATTATAATTCTGATTATGTGTTTTGTATATATTCACCAGGTACTAAAATTACTTGATAAGAAACTATAGATAGTTTTATAGTTTTTGGTATATCATGATATAACTTCAGTAAAGGTTTTTTTTTGTTGTTGTTGTTACTGGGGATTCAACCCAGGGCATTCTACCTCTGAGCTACACCCCAGTCCTTTTTATTTTTTATTTTGAAACAGGGTCTCACTAAGTTGCTGAGGCTGGCTTTGAACCTGTGATCCTCCTGTCTCAGCCTCCCAAGTACTGGGATTACCAGCATGCGTCACCACGCCTGGCTCAGAAAAGTTCTAAATTTGACCCTTGTCAAGCTATGTGAGAATCTTGTTCTGTTATTGGCATAATTATATATTTGTATATTACTACTTAAAATGTTTTTATCTTTTTATTAGATATTTGATATATTAAGGAGATAAGTATATTAGGATTCTCCAGAGACGACAGAAAACCGTGTGTATGTGTGTGTGTGTGTGTGTGTGTGTGTGTACATTTGCATAGACTTATTATTTGGAATCGGTTTATACGATTATGGAGGGTGAGCCTTACATCTGCAGTTTGCACTCTGGAGACACAGGAGACCTGCTGGGAGAGTTCTAGTCTGCAGCCAAAGGCCTGAAGACTCTGGAGAGCCAATAATGCAGCTCCAGTTCAAACGCTGGAAGCTTAAGACCCAGGAATAGTTGACGTTTCAGTTCAAGTCTGAAGACAGGAAAAAATGAGGCCCCCGTTCAAGGCAGTCAGGCTGGATGGAACTTCCTTTTAGGAGGGTTAGCCTTTTTGTTTTGTTTAGTTGGGACTTCCTTCAACTAATTGGATGAGACCCACTTTACTCCAGCCACCAGTTTAACTGTTAACCTCATCCCAAAACTCCTTTACAGACACACCCAGAATAATATTTGCCCAAATGTTTGGTTGCCTCCCAGCCTGCTCAGGTTGACACACAAAATTGGCCATCACAGTAGGTACATATGTGTGAGCTGGAGAGAAAGTTAGGCAGTGGTTTTGAAGTGCAAAGAGAGAAGTTGAGCTAGCATTTTAGCTTGGTTTGGCTGTAAACTAAAGGATGAGAGAAGGGGAAGTCAGCCACTGTGGACACTCGCTGTGAATACCAGGTCTTTGATTTGCCTTCTTTTATGTACATCTGAGATTACCTGTGTATCAGTATACAGTTTTTTAAGCCTGTTTATTTTAAAATATTTTATGGGATTTTTATTTTGCAATGTGAGTTTTTAAAAAAATTATGGTAAAAGAAAATCAATAATTTTTTAGCTTTCTAGATAATATATAGCCTGTGTTTTCATTAGCTTATTGATTATAGCAAATATGTTATTTTGACTAAAAGATTGTTATACAGTCTATAAGTAAATGGTGTGTTTTTCTCAGTTATGTCTTCTCTTAAATGTTTTTGCAATGAAATATGATAAACTAAGGGACTAAATTACAATATTCTCTTCAAGTTAATAGTTATACTTATTTTGTTAAGTGATACATACAATTAAAAACAGTTAAGCATAAAAATAGTTGGCTTAGAATACTACTTATAGAGTGTTTTGTAGAATGTTTATGGAGGATGTTTATTAGACATTTTTAATTGTACCCTAATTAAAAGACTTAGGTGAAGAGGAAAGTATTGTTGACATAATGGGAAGTAAGAAAGTTATTAGGGTGGATCATTCTAGGGAAGTTCAATCAGAATTTGAAGGAAGTGAATGTATTAGTAGAGAGGTAAGAACAAGAATACACAGTGAACAACAAATTGAGGGTAAAGTAGGCAAAATATTGTTTACTCTTCCACTATTAGTTTTTATTTTATAATTCTGCTATTATTCATTCATTTTTTTATTAGCTGGTTTGGGATTATTGTGGTTTTGGTTGTTGTCATTTAAAAATCTCAGCTTCCAGACTTCTCCTTGGGTTTTACTTTCTCAGAAAAACTGCTTTATTTGAATGCATATTTTACTAGAGAATAAGGGATTTTGGCATTAAAACACCAACACCAACAGCTTTCAAGAAAACATTCTTTTGTTATGAATGATCTTATAGCAAACTGATATACTGTACACCAAAAACACTAGGTTCATAATATAGGCTTTTTATTCTTTGATTTAGTTGTATTGAGTATGAATATTTATGATACATTAAAACTTTAAAAATAAAGCCCTCTGAGTCACCCTTGTGTGGGCTAGACATCTGAAAATTGCACTGGGTTGTCAAATAGGATTCTTTGGATTTGGAATGATTCTGTAAGAGGCATTTGAATTTTTGAATGTCTTATTCTTTAAATAATTTCTTAGATTCCTGAAATAAATGCACCTATGCTTTATGCAAATAAAATACATTTAATTATTCATAATAAAATTTTATGCACATTTTCTTAGTTGTAATTATAATTTACTTGGCATTCTACCTGAGAAAAACTTCACCCTGTGTACAAGAGATTAATCAAATCATTAGTTAAAGCATGAAAAAACATACCACTAAAATATTTTTTCACTTGGAACTTGGATATTAAATCACTTCAACCACTAAAATTAAATTGAACTAGATAATTCTTCTAATAAATTCAGAGCAATGTGTGCCCTCAATCAGATTGCTTACAGTGCTGTTATTCTGAATTGCTTTAACCTGGCTCTATTGGATATTAAGTACAACATAGATCATGTACATTTTATGTAGCTGAAATTCCTGTCCCTGTTGATAGCATACTTAAGGTTCACTACATGGTGTTATAATTGGGTCAAGGAACATTTAGCACTGTTTTTAAAAGCTTATCTTTTGTCCCAGAATCCAGCTTGCATCATGACTTGGAGCAGACTTATGTTGTTATAATTGACTACCAAAGAATTATATATTTGGCTTATGAGATTTGAGTGTATCAAACATATTTATTGCTAGCATTTTTTTTAAGAAATCAGTGGATCTCAGTATCAGCATCAGTTGGGAGTTTGTTAAAAATGCATTTTTTTTTATGAAGCTCTGGAGGCAGGGCTCACAATTTGTGGTTTAAAAACTTTCCATGTGAAATTGATGTCCACTAAAGAACTGAGAACCACTGTTTTAAATATTATTCTTATAGAAATCTAAATAAGTTATTTGCTTTTCCAAAGAATAGGCATTGAAATTCTTCACCTCTTATTTGTTCTTCTATCTGCTTCTGTTGCTGTTTTGAGCATAATGTGTTGCCCTTTGTCAGTAATCCACACATATATTTATATAGACTCTCTACTACATGCCAGGTACTAGTAAATACTAAATGAATATGTACAGCAGAGTTTTTCAGCTGATATACTACTAATAAATTTCCAATACACTCCAATATTGATCTCATGTACCCTTGGGGAAACTAGGCTGGGTCTAGAGTACCCAAAGCTGGTTGCCTTCAACGTGAGCAGCTTCTTCCCTTTACCTGACAGTGCTTTTGCAAATACCATTTTTATACATGCTCAGTGACATGGGAAAGGTTGGAAAGAACCAATATAGACTATAGGCTTGGAATCAAGCCAAGTTCAGATTTGGTTCTGCTGTACACAAGTTGTGTGACCTTAGGCAAGTTACCTGACATTTGTTCTCTTCTATAGAATGTGGACAGTAATAATATATGAAAATGTAGATATGTCTATATAGGTATATATCTACACTTATAGATTATGGTGAATCAATAAGGGCTTAGCTATTCTTATTCTGGGTGTTCATAAGGAAAGAGAAGTTAGCTTAGCATGAAGTAAAGTTTCACAAGTAGAATAAACTTTGTGCTAGCTTATTAAGGGAATTAGGGACTGGGTTTCAAAGAGATGGTTTGTTTGGGAAATGTTCAAGGGAGTATGGTGAAGTGGAATGGGTTTCAGGCTGTCTTGGGAAGTCTTGGGTTCCACAGAGGCGGCAGGAACTGATGGGAGTTTGAAATTGAGTTGTCTGGTTTCTGGCCTCCCTTTGGCAGGTGTATCATCATTTACTTTTATGTATTGGGGTTCTATGCAAGGTTTCACTTAAAAGAGGATTTTGCTGCATTAAAATACTATTCTAGTTTATTTGTAATTCCGAATGTAGGCAAGTAGCAGGAGATGAGCAGGAAGAAGAAAGAGAATCTTTAGTGCCAGAATATAGTTGCTTTAAATGAACTTTGTCTTGTAGCCAGGAAAAAGTCAACTGTAAACCAGGAAGCATTATGTTTTGGAAAAATTAATATGGAATTAGTATGCAGAATTGAAATGGGAAGAGACTAGGAATGAGATAAATAGTTGACTAGGTTAGATCTTGTTGTGATAGTGGTAAGAACAAGGTAGAAAGGGTAGATTTAAGAAATGTTTTGAGAAACAATTTATAGAACAGCATAAGGAAAGCATTAGTAACTCAGGTGGTCAGCCTAATTAATATAGAAAGTTAGAGGCACCATTAGCACAGGTAATGGGTAGAGATTATTTGGGATCAGAGTGAAGGCAAAATGGATCATGAATTTGGTGTTAGACAGTCTTGTTGGTTGGTTGTTGGCTTGTTCATGTCTTCATTCATTCTGTAAGTATTTACTGAGTATTCACATTGCAGAAGCATGGGGATGTGGATTTGAGAGTTATTTAAATAGAAATAAGAAAAATCGTCTCAAGTTAAATAAGCTGGCAGATAAGAGTACAGAGAGAAATTTAGAGGAGACTCAACTTTGAGAAGTATCCACTCTTTGGAACAGTGATGAAGGAACCTAAAGTGAAGACAGAATTATCAGAAAACTTGGAATAGAAGGGAGAAAACCACAGTCTGGGTTTTCACACCGAGAACAGCATGGCTATTGTTTTTAGGAAGTCGTTTCTACAAAAGGACAGAACAGAAGCCGATTTCTTGGTCTTACTGGAAGCAATGGTAGTAGAGTTTTGGTTCCAAAAGTTTGAGAAGTCAGGGAGGAAAGAAATAAACATTTATCTAAGAGGGAGACTGTGTCAAGTAAAGATTATTTTCAATCTAGGGTAGGCAGAAGTAGTGGAACTCATAAAAATGCATTATATCCTATGAATAATTGACGAAACAGTCTGAGGAGATGGAAAGATAATTTTTAAAGTGTATTTATAATGTTTTTTATAGTGTGAGTTTCCCTCTGCTATACAATGCTCCCTGAGTATAAGGACCAGACCATCTACCTAGCACTTGACACAGCACCTGACAAATTGTAAATGCTCAATAAAATTTGTTAAATTAATGAATTGCATAAGGACACCTAAAGAAAGTACGAGACATATAAATTGGTAAAAAAAAAATGTCTCAAAGAAGAATGAATACCTGTGGAAAATCATGCCCACTGCCCATCTTTCTAATAAAGTAGATAAAAGAGATCATTACCAGAAGAAATTTGGTACAATTAGGGCTTAAGAAAAGTTGAAGAGATTGTAAAGTAACACCTTCCAAAAGTATGCTAAGGAGTTAACCAATGATAAATAAAATGATTGCTAAACTACAGAGTATAGTTTTTTTTTTTTTTGCGGTACTGGGGATTGAATCCAGGGGCATTCTACCTCCGAGCTACACCCCCCAGCCCTATTTTTTACCTTTTATTTTGAGACAGGGTCTCACTAAGTTGCAGAGGGCCTCACTAAGTAGCCGAGGCTGGCTGCGAACCTGGATCTTCCTATCTCAGCCTCCCAAGTACTGGGATTACAAGCGTGTGCCACCACGCCCGGTTTACAGAGTATAGTTTGACCATTTACTGATGCCTAACATGTGCAGGCACTGCAATTAAAGTTTACATCTACATATTATGTAACCCTTAAAATAATCCTGGGAGGTAGGGAGATTACCTAAATCTAGTTTACTAATGAGAAAACAGTACTAGGCCATAAATGAAATGATCTAAGTTAGCACTATTTTGTTCTCTCTAGCAATGTCTTATGGCCTTAGAGCAAAAGCAGGGAGGCTGTAAAGTAAAAATTTATTCAGGTTTAGGAGTTGGCAAAGCAGGCATGATGCCGTAAGTCATTCTTATGTTTCTTATTTAATTCGATCTCACAGTACCACCACGAGGTAAATATTATTTTCTCTTTTATGGAGAGTTTAATGAGTTTTCCACAGGTAGGGACGTGGTATATGATTACACCTGGTCAGAACCCGTTTATTTTATTCCCAATTCTTCACTTTTTCCAGTGCTCTCAGAAGGAAGACTAGGCATGCCACTTAGGTTGACAGTGATATGATAACTGTCTAAATATAGGAGGACACAATTTAGAATAGAGGTTTTTAGTTCTTTGTTTACTTACCAGAGCTTCAGTAAACTCATCATTAAAGTAGGGACAGTCGTAATGCCTGTGAAAGGTTGCAAAGAGTTGTGAAATACTGTGAGGTCTTACAAAGCACTAAACCAATTTTAGTTAATAATTTTCAAATATTGACAGAGCATTATTCTACAATCACGTGTTTTATCCACATATTTGTAAGCCTGTTAACTTGTAGGTACAAATCTTAATTACTTGGTTAATTGGATATATTTTCATTTTTCTTTCAAAGAAAACTTTATTTTGTTTGAACATCCATATTAGTGATATCCTAGGAAAGTGAGACCCTGTTTCAAAATAAAAAAAATGGGGCTGGGGGTGTGACTGGTGTCCCTGAGTTCAATCCCCAGTATTACACACACCAAACAACTGGTTACCGTTGTTAATTAACTGTTGTTAATTTTGTTGTTGAGTAGCAATTTAAGACACTCTTAACAATTACCGAGTTACCTAGAATGTATTGTTTAAAGCTTTTTTTTTTCTTTAAAATTTTTCCCCCAGTGTTGGAGATCAAATCCAGGGCCTTGCACATGCTAGGCAAGTGCTCTACCACTGAGCTATATCCCCTGCCTTTCTCCTAAATATTTTAATGTATAATGGAGATATGTATATGTTAAGAGTTTATCTCCATGTCTCCTATGCCTTTTAGAATACTAATTCTAGATAGCACAAGATAAGAGTTAATATTTAAATACTGACTTGAGCAGATTGGACTTGCTTTCATGAATAGTTATGAAACTAGTCCAAATTTCAATTAAAGTATATATTGGGTTGTCTATCATTAGAATAAAACAGGTGTTATTAGCCCCCTCCCAATACTATTCTGTTAAAAATTAGCTTTAGTAAGTCTAATTGCTTTTGGTTTTCTGCTATAAGTGCTTTTCGATTCTTAAGTTATAGAAATAAGATGAAAAGTAGAAGACTTCCACTTTTTTTTTTAAATTGTGCTGGGGATTGAAGTCAGGGCTTCACACATGTTAGGCAAGCACTCTACCACTGAGCTATATCACCAGCCCAAGACTTCAACTTTGGCAAAACAACATTTATAAATGAATGATTGCCAATGACACCTTATGGATTATACTGATATATGAAAATGACATTTTATCTAACTTTTAAAATGATGGGTCAGGTTTTTGTTAGTGTATGTGGCTGGCATTCTTGGGGGGAAATGATAATGGAATATTTAGCTTCATAAAAAGGTACCAGTTTAAGATTTCACAGTGTGTCTTAATTGGCCATGACCTGGTGGTAAATTGTCTTTGAATAAATTGTGTAAGTGTAAGATCCAACCTGAGCCAGACTTCTGATACCAAGGGGTTTTTGTTTAGAAGATATAGTAAAGTTAGGTTTCTCCGGGACTTGAGGTATGAGAAAGTTATATTTTTGTCTTTCTTTAACAACCTATTATGTGTTTATCACCCATCATTTGCCTATAAATCTTTCTTGAACTTATTTTTTGTTATTGCTTTTTAAAAAATTACTCTGACCCATCTCTCTAGTCAGTTTACTTCTGTATAAAATTGTATTTTATTTTGTTTAAAAAATAACCAAACCGCTATTTGGCGCCTATTTGCATTGCTCTTTACAGTGAGAATTTCCATGGTCGGGGGACACAGAGAACAGTTGTTTTAATGGTGTAATTGTCTTGTGCAGCTCAATCAGAGAAGCAGGATTTCTAATCAGGTGTGGCTAGAGGCATGCTTACTCAAACAGACATCTAGATAGTTACTGTTTTGGGCTGATAAGAATGTCAACTTTTGAGTGAAGTAAGGTATTTTAGAATATATTCAAAAAAGAGTGAGACATAAACTCAGGTTGAAAAATTTGGTGAAGATGATATTGATAAGGTACTCCAAGAAGTATAGTAAATCACTTTTTTTAAAAAAACTTAGGATCCCCAGAATAAGCTTGCTGTTTTCTTTTGTACTATCGCGGACACACCCAACCCAGCTTGTGTTTTCCTAGATGGCTGTTTCAATAATGTATTTCACTTAGCAGATGTTTATGGATTATCTACACAGGAACTCTTATAGATACTAGAGATAACAGCAGTGAACAACACAGACAAAAATATCAATACTCTGAAGCTTACATTCTGGGGGGGGAAGGATAGTAAACAAGTAAGTAAATTATATGATTTACTACTTGGTGGTAAATGCTATGGAGAAAAGTTTTCAGGGAGAAATAGGCAATGCTGAGTGGTGCCTGGGTATAGTTTTAAATAGAATAGTCAAAGCTTCAACAGAAACATGTTTTAAACACAATTTGAGTTTTGCATAACAACTCAGGCTTCCTGCTGTTGTTATTTATCATAGTGAGATATCATTCAGAGATATCATTGTTCGCCATTTTATAAAAAAGGTTTGAGGCAAGGTAAAAACTATGACAGTTGCTTTTAGGTGTCAACTTTACTGGGTTAAGAAACACCTAGAAAACTGGTAAAACATTACTTCTGGATATGTCTGTGAGGTTTCCAGAGGCTTGTGAGTGGGTGGACTGAGTGAGGAAGATCTGCCTTTAATGGACCCTCTAATCATTTGGGGACCTGGATAGAACAGAAACAGAGAGAAAAGGCAGTGTCCTCTCTTGCTCCTGGAGCTGGGGCACTTTTCTTCTCCTGCCCTTGTTCTTGAGAACTCCTGCCCTGGGACTCCAGGACTTGCACCTGCAGTCCCCCAGTTCTCAGGCGTGGGCTTCAGACAGAATCATCCCATCAACCTCCCTGGTTCCCTGGTTTTTAGACTTGGACTGAGCCACATCCTGTCACTCCAGGATCTCCTGCTTGCAGATGGCTGTCCAGGGACTTCTTAGACTTCACAAAAGAAATATATATTTAGAAATACATAAATACAGGATATAGTCATTTTTATTAGCTTATTTGAATATAACATTCAAGAATGGTCTCACTCAAGGTGATTCAAGAAGAGATCAGGGACACTTTTCCTGCTTTTCTAGGAAATGGTCCATTTTTTTCTCTCTTTAGAGTTGGAGCTGGTTCCTCTTTTTTGCTGATGTTTATTTACTTTAGTTGACCTCTCTTCTTGCATCAGGATATACCTGCTCTTCATTTACCTTGAAAACCTTGGGCCTCCATTATTTCCCTTGAGGTTTTGTATCCTCATTCTGTGTGATGCTGTGACTGCAGAAACACTCTAGCTTGTTCCTTGGAATTTCAAAAGTGTCATAGCACTTAAAACTACCTTTCCTCGTCCATTCTTGCTTCCTTATTCCTTGCAAAGCTTTGCCTTGGCACACATGAGTTAGGTAGTATGTTTCTGTAGTTTCCAAATTCTTGGAATTTCAAAGAGATTGAGGTAAGATGATTTTCAAAAAGTATCTTGTGTAGGGCATTCTTGGTCTCTTACTGTTACTATTCAATTTATGGACCTTCTAGGAATAGTACAAAAAAAGTCTTATCTTTATTAATGGACCCTTTCTGAAAAGTCAACACTTAAACATTATTTCAACACAATTTTATGGTGATTATTATCTGCTACAGTTTTATGTATTTTAATTACTAACTTATTGATTGAGCCTTGAGGCCTTTCACACAAAGGATGCAATTTGAATAATGCTGTGGTAAAACCATTTAATCTCTGTTTAAAACTGTATTATGTTTTATTCCAACTAGTAATAACTCCTTTCTGTGGAAACATAGCATTTGTTATTTACGTGTAAATATTGCTTTAAAAGCTATGTTTTGTTAAACTTAGACTTTCAAATTCAAGATAATTTATAAAGCAGTATGTGGTATTTTAAAGATAATTTTAATCTACATATAATATGTATAAGTTTATTACCTAGAGAAAAGGAGGTAATTGTACTTTCTGATGGGGGGAGAGAATTCCAAATATCAAGAGGCAGCTAGATAGAACTAATTTCAGTGCTTGGGAGATGAACTAGATTTAGGTTAAGCTACTGTAGCTAAGAACTAAAGAATCCTTCCATAAGGATGTTTTTACCATAAGGCCCAGTCCCTGTTTTAATCCTTCCTTGAATACCCCAGCCAGTAGTGACTTACTAACTCAGCACCCCTTTTAATCTCAACTGGGTTTTAAGTGTCTAAGTAGCAGGGACTCTATCTTAAAGTCTGTATGGTCTCCCCACCTACCTCATTGCATTGTGCAGAATGCTCCGCACCTCGTCTTTCCACAACTTGTATTTCTTGGTTGAAAATGATCTAAGTAAGTCAAACCATTCATTTTTGTTTGTTTTTCCAAAGTTCCAGGATGTGCTACTATTCCCCCCCTTCATATCTGAATCTTACTATTGTAATACAGGCATACTTTTATTTAAAAAATGTAAGCTGAGCATGGTGGTGCACGCTTGTAATCCCAGTACTTGGGAGGCTGAGATAGGAGGATCATAGATTTGCGACCAGCCTCAGCAACTTAGTGAGGCCCTCTGCAATTTAGTGAGACCCTGTTTCAAAATAAAAAATGAAATAGGGACTGGGCATGGTGGCGCATGCTTGTAACCCCAGTACTTGGGAGACTGAGACTGGAGGATCTGGGTTCGGGGCTAGCCTCGGCTACTTAGTGAGGCCCTCCACAACTTAGTGAGACCCTGTTTCAAAATAAAGAATAAAAAATAGGGCTGGGGGTGTAGCTCAGAGGTAGAATGCCCCTGGGTTCAATCCCCAGTACCACAATAAATAAATAAATAAATAAATAAATAAATAAATAAATAAGGCTGGAGGTGTAGCTCAGAGGCAGAATACCTGGCTTTAATCCCCAATACCACTGAATAAATACATACATACATACATACATGCATACATACATAATGGATCAATAACATGTTGTCATTCTTTCAGGGAACTCTCTCTGACAGATGATTTGCTCTTTTATTACTTATAAAGTGGGTTATCCTCAGTGTCAGTGGATCATGATACTGTGCTTATGTTATTTGCTTATGTTATTTTCTCTTTATAAAGATAAACCAAAGTTCTAAAAGAGCACATTTTCTTTACTGTTTGTAGTTTTTATCTATAGTGAAGAAAAGAGTATCTGTCAAAATAAAATATAATAATTGGGATTATTGATAGAGGTAAATGAGGTAAAAATTTCATTTTTTTCTTAGAAATACATTTAATATTTTAAATGGCTTTTAGAAAAAGTGGTTGATTTAGAGTAAAATTGTTATCTCCTGGCATGGCTAAGCCATTTGGGGTGATGGTAAGAGTGGGGAATCCTAATATTGGTTGAGTCCTGCAGTATGCCTGGCACTTCATGTAACTATTGTGTGTGTGTATGGGGGGGTGTGCTGGGGATTGAACCCAGGGACATTTTCCCTCCCAGCTACACCCCCAGTCCTTTTTGTTAAAAAAAAAATTCTTTCTTTTTTTTATTGGTGCATTGTAATCATACCTTTTGATGAAGTTCAGAGTGATAGATGCATCTATGCACACAGCACTAGTTTAGCCCCAATTCCCACCCCACTCTTTTTCCCTCCCCACCTTTCCATGCTCAACACAAAGATTGGCTTTGATACGTTTGTGTATGTAGATCATGTCCATTGAGGTGTTTCCCTCTTTAATTCCTCCCATCTCCCTCAGTTAGGTCCCCTTCCTCACTCCACTAAGGTTTCTCCTCTGTTTGGAGTCCCTCCTGTGTCCCAATTTCTCCCTAGCTTCTGCATGAGGGAGAACATCTGACCTTTCACTTTTTTATTTTGAAACAGGGTCTCACTAAGTTGATGAAGTTGGCCTGGAACCTGAGATCCTCTTGTCCCAGCCTCCCAAGTACTGGGATTACAGGCATGTGCCACCATGCCCTGAATGTGTAATTATTCTTATATAAGCTTCAGGAACTCATCATAAGTAGATGGATATTATTATCATATGAATTTTGCAAAGAAACATCAATGAATTTTTTAGTGAGTAGAGGTTCTAGAATTCACATGATCTTTCTTTCTCTCTATTGGATATACCATATCCAATAGAGAGATATATACTAGGTATGCTTCCTCATTTAGAAAGATAAAAAATAAAAATAGAATATTGAAATAAACAGAAATGAATGTTGCTGAGCACCTGCCTAAATTAATTATTCTACTTGAGTCCTAATTTTAGCTAAGGGGGGACCATAAAAAGCCCATAATGCCCATTTTGGGAAAAAGTATAATGTTATAGAGCTAGGACAGCTTACATATTAATATTAATTAAACTAACCCCCTGTCAACCAATGTTCTAAGGACTACAAATGGAAAAAAAAATGCACAAGATATGACTCCTGACCTGAAGGAACACAGTCCATACTGGACTGACATAACTTCTATTTGATTTTAATACAACTGTTGAATTACCTTCCAATTAATTATAAGCCCTTTAAGGGGTACAAACTATGTTTTGTTGTGTTTGAATTCAAGTAACATTTATTGGATACTTGGTAATCTTTCACATAACTTAATACATAAGCATTAATCTCTTGAGTAGAGTAATTTAGGTTGCTTTGGAAAGCAGTGTGGCATAGTGGGAAGGATGTAGATTTTGGAATCAGACCAGAGCTCAGAATCATCTGCTGATTCTTAGTTGTGTGACTTTGTATACGTCAGTCTCTCTCAGCTTCATTTTTCTCATATCTCAAATAAAGATGATAGAATTGATATGGAGACCACCTATGATAATATTCTTAGTAATACCGTTTATTAGCACAGTGTCTGATGTATAGCAGAATCTAAAATGCGCTCCCTCAAGTTCTCATTTAACATGAGGTAGAAAGTGGTAAGTACAGTATCAGGGTAAACTCAAGAGTGAAATAGTACATCCACCTAGGAGGCTTGGAGGGCTTCATGGAGAAATTGATATTAGAATTAATCCCTGAAAGATGGTAGGATTTAGACGTATAGAATTGGGACTCATGAATATTTTACAACTTGTTAAGTGTTTATATAAAGGTTCTTGGTAATATAATAAAGTATCTTTTAAACCATGGTTTGGCTAAAGGCATAGAACTATTACCCCAGTGGATGAGTCTTAAACTGAATCTTTGCAAAAGCTGAGAGAATGTTATTAAATCTCAGTGACAGTATTCCTCCTGGATGCTGAGAAATGACAGGTTGGTTTCATTGCTGTTTGGTGATCTTAATACAGGGAGAGAGGTTTGAAAATCGAAATGAGTGACTCTTTGATACCTATGTTTGGATTTTCCATTAAAATGTCCAAAGAAAGTTAGTCAGGAGTGCTGAGCTGAGATCTCTTCAGAATTCAGTTTCTAATGAGAGCCCAAATGCTAAGTTTAAGGTAGTTATTTATGTATTTTATTTTAATTTTGCTGTACCGGGGATTGAACCCAGGGCATTACACCTCCAGGCTACACCTCCAGCCCTATTTATTTATTTATTTATTTATTTATTTATTTATTTATTGCGGTACTGGGGATTGAATTCAGGGGCATTCTACCTCCGAGCTACACCCCCAGCCCTATTTTTTATTCTTTATTTTGAAACAGAGTCTCACTAAGTTGTAGAGGGCCTCAGTAAGTAGCTGAGGCTGGCCGCAAATCCAGATCCTCCAGTCTCAGCCTCCCAAGCACTGCGATTACAAGCGTGCTGTACCACGCCTGGCTTAAGGTAGTTATTTAAAAGATACACTTTGGACTTTGAGATCATACAAAGATGTTAGATCAGTGCCTCTCAAACTTTTTATATGTTTGTCACACATTTTGAATACTTGAATGGTGGTAATATGCGTAAAAGATTTTAGTGGGAAGTCTGTTTGGCCACACGCCAGCACTGTGTCCTCCTCTGAGTAGAACTGTGGACCACCCTGACTGAAAGGTTTTACTCACTGTAGTGAATTCACACAGTGTTTCCTTGGCCTTACCAAGGACTTCTTACCTGCAATGAGTTGCACCTTTCTCAAAATTGTATCTAAGGACCTCCCCAGTTTAGGATCCTATCAGATTGATTTTACAATAATCATCTTTCTTCATTTGCAGCAAAGGTAAATGTACTCATTGATTTAAAAAAAAGTTGAAGAACTGGTTCAGAAGAGTTCAGAGGATACTCGATAGGATAGTTCCTAGACAACATAGATGTCATAGATGTTCAGCATCTCTAAGGCAGCGTGACATTACTTTTGGATACTTCAGTGCTCCAGGGCCCAGCTTAGGCCTTTATTTTATATCTACACCCATTCCCTAGGCAGTCCTCGGCTTATCCTTCTTCCTGAGCCCTAGACCCAGATACCCAAGTGCCTACTATGATCTACAAATACAAATGGTTTATGAGCCATCTCAAATGTGAAGTTTTCAGAACTGAGCCGCTAGTCCAGCATCATGCTTTCCCAACTCAATGGCAATTCAGTAGTTTCAGTTGACTCAGATAAAAAACCTTGATGTGTATAGTGTTTGGCTTCTTTCTTTTATACCTGTACCATCAGCAAACAGCAAAAATTTTTGGCTTAAGCTTGTGTGTATATCACTATTGTTTGGATGCCCATGTGTTAAAGACTTGGTCCCCAGTTTGGCACTGTGGGGAATACTTTAAGAGGTGGGTCTATCAAGAGATCTTCAGGTTACTGGGGGAGTGCCCTTGAAGGGGATAGTGGGAACCCACCCCTTGTTCTTTTGCTTCCTAGCTGCCAGGAGGTGAGCAGCTTTGTTCTACCACACTATCCCCACCATGATTACTGTCTCATATAGGCCTAGAAGAAATGGGGCCTGTTGGTTGTGTACTGAAACCTAAAATAAACCTTTGCTCTTATGAATTGGTTATCTCAGGTATTTGCTATAGTAACGGAAACCTGACCTACACAGTCACTTCTCACCATCTGGTCCCTACAGCCACATTGCTGGTCCACACTATCACCATCTTTATCTGTAGTATTGCAATAGCTTCCTAGTTGCTCTTCTAGTTTCTGCCTCAGAGGATTTGATCAGTGTCAATAGAAGCAACAAGGTAGATTGACCACTGCTTGGGCCAATATTTTCTGTCACAGGAATTTAAAATTCCTTCAAGCCCTAGGATAGAACCTTTAATAGCTCCCTCAAGTTTCATGCCCCAAATTTTGAGAGAGGTGATTACTTCCCCTGTGTATAGTCAATTGACCATAATATAAGAGGTTTTCAGTGGAGCCCCTATGAATATCTGATTTTAACAGCCTCTTGATGGACAGTTGCCCTATATATCCTAAATATATTACTAATCTTAAAATAATGAGAATATAATGAAATGCACTCACTGCCGAAAGTATACTGAACATAATTTCATCTTCTTTTTAATGATTTAGAATGAGCTTCAGGATTTGGAACTGCTTCAGGCTGATCATTAGGAACATCAATTCTCATTGCATAGTGAAGGAAGTGCTGGTTAGTAGAGATTTCCAATTGAGTTAGTGTCAGAAAAAGTAGCTTCTCTCTTTTAAAATTAGGCACAGTTTGTTAAGCCTTTCTAGTTATTTTCTTCTTTGAATTTTGTGGCATAAGGTCACCTACTAATATTATGATAGCATAGTTTGTTTTGGACCCGGGCTAGCAATGATGGTTGACTGGCAGTTTTTATTTAGTACTTAAAAAAGGAAAAGTTTAGTCACTGAATTTTGCAAACATTTTATTTGACTTGTATGAGCCTTAACTTTTTAATTTTATATTTATTTCCTAACCATGTAGACAGGAGGCCCTTTCTGGTTTAGTAGCAAAGTAAAAGATACTAATGAGAATGTCTTTGGGACATAATTATGTAGATTTAAAGGAGTGATGTAGTTTTAATTATGCCCTTTAGCTAATGTACTTGCATATTAAACTCATTCATGTCTCTGTGTATTTCCCTCTGAAACTCTACTTTTCTCAGGCCTTAAATTACTAATCAGCTCATGGGTGTACCCAAAGGTTATGTAAGTTAAGTTGAAGGCTGCCAGAGAATGTGTTTAAACTATTAATCCAAAATATACAGAAGTTTATGGTTAGAAAAAAAGGCCCCTGGGTTTACAGTATTTTTCGCTGGGTTGTTCCTTCCTCCCTCCTTCCCCAAATAAAAAACCTCGGTTTTACTGTGTTGAAAAAGGTAATATATTGTTTCCCTGAAGCTATTTTATTAAACTCAGGGAATTTGAAATACAATAATGGTAATATGAAATTATGTTTTCTTTCTATTTTTGTTGGTGTGTGTGTGTTTTTAACCTCTTTGCTTTTTTGGCCTGTTTGTTTGCTTTTAATATCAGCTTCTAGATTTAGAAAATAAGTAACTACCTTGAAGGTATGAAGTGATTTGTTCTTGTTAGGGAAAAAATTATGACTCTACCAAACCCTACTTTATGGGCGAGTTTGTTTTCATTTGTGAGAAGCTAGACAAGGAAAATCCTTGGCACATTTTAAAAAGAAAGGCTCTAAAAAAATAATAAAAAAAAGAAAGGCTTTAAAAATCTATCGAGGCTAACTTTCCTCTCAAAGAGACAGTAAAAATGTAAACTTTAGGAGTCAGTAAACTTTCTTTAAATATCTTTGGCCACGCGAGCCATGTGGTTCCTGTCTCACTTACTCTGCTGCTGTAGCATGAAGGCAATGTAGACACTATTCACCCAAACAGACCTGGCTCTGTTGTTATCGTCAAACCCAGCAGTTGTCTGGATTTGGCCCGTGGGCTGGCTGTAGTTTGCTGACTCCTAATTTAGAACATGGATTCCTTAATTTCTTTCTTTTTTTTTTTCATTTTTCAAACTGACATTCGTTACTGCTTCTTAAAATTTTAACATTACCAAAAATTTCAAATATACACAAACACAAATCCCCACATATCCTTCACCATATTAAATAATCATCAGTATTTTTCTAACTTTGATTTGTTTATCCCTTTTTCATTCTTTGTGTTGTAGCTGAGTTTTGGAAAGCAGGTTCGAGACTATGTCATGAGATGCTTGCTATATTAGTCAGGGTTCTCTAGAGAAATGAAATCAATAGGAGACATGCACACACACAGAAATTTATTATGGGGAATTGTCTCATGCGACTGTGGAGGCTGAGAAGCCCCACAATCTGTTGTCTACAAGCTGGAGACCCAAGAGAGCTGGTAGGATAGTCTAGTCTGAACCAGAAGGCTGGGAAACCAGGGCACAGTGGGGTAAGCCCCAGTCAGAGGGCAGTAGAAGACCAGTATCCCAGCTCAAGCAGTAATGCAGAAAGGGTGAATTCTCCCTTCCTTCACCTTTTGTTCTGATGAGGCTCCCAACAGATTAGACAGTGACCACCCACATCGGGAAGGGCAGTCTGCTTTACTGAGCCAGCTGATCCAAATGCCCTTTCATCTGGAAATACCCAGAAATAATTTGTAGCCAAATACTGGATACCACGTGATCTAGTCAAGTTGACACATAAAATTAACCACCACAGATGCCTGTATACTTCAATGTACCCTCTAAAAAATATAGACAGTTTCTCATGTTTTCTAAATATAGACAAGTTCTTGTTTTACCATTTGGCAAAATCAACAATACTTTTTGGTAACATCTAGTATCGAGGCCACAATCATAGTTCCCCAACTGCCTAAAGCATGTTTTGTTTTTGTTTGATTATTTTCCACATCTGGTTTGAACCAGGATCCACACTGGGTCATATGTTACGTTTGGCTATTGTCTCAAATCTTTTAGACATCCCTTATCTCCTGTTTTCTTTTCTTTTTTTGTTTTTTGTTTTTTTTTGCTTTTGTTTGTTTTTAGTTTATTAACTTGTGGAAGAGCCAGTTCTATAAAATGTTTCACATTCTGGATTTGTTTGCTTTCTTGAGGTGTCATTTAGTTTGTTACTATAGTTCTAATTTTTCTAATAAATGGAGTTACCTCTGAAGACTTATATAGATTGTGTTCAATCTTCTTGCCAAGAATCTTTCCTTAGGGAGTTATACTTTATTATTCATTTTGTATCATATCAAGAGGCATACTGGTGTAGTAGTAGCCTGAATTCTCCATTGCAAATCTCCTCCTCAACTGTCATCCTAGCCTTGTCCTCAAAAAAGGAAGGAAATAATATGTGCTTTTTTGTGAGGAATGAGAGTTAAGTAAATTTTCTGCAAATAGAAGTTCTTTCTAAAGTGCCGACTACTATTACACCTAATTTAGGATGGGGTATATCAGTTACAAGGGAGCACAGTAATGATTGCTTAGGTCTATTAAGATTTGACTATTCATTTTATGATCTTGGTCAAGGTACTTGCCTTCACCAAGGTCTGTCTTGTGTCCTCAGTTTTATGTGGGAGTAGTGATTCTATTTTGCATGGATTCTTGTGAGGAGCAGGGATAATGTCTGTCAAGTGTCTAGCACACCACCGTTGGGCACATGTAGGTACTTTGTTCATGATAGCTGTTATTTACTTTTAAAAATTAGTGATAGTTAACAAGTACGTATTTCTTGCATATTAATGTGAAAGGAAATAAATGTGCCCTTTTGGTCAAAGGAGGAAGTTGTAAAAATTAACAATGGGTAGCACTTGTGGAAAGCATCATTTTCTAATAATATGCTTTTTAAGATAATGGGATTAATTAAAATCAGTGTTGCAAAATTTAGCAAGCAGTATTGATTATTCTTGAAGCTAAAACATTGATAAGTAAGGAAGTCATAAGCCTACATTCCATTTATACTTACAATATTTTCTTTCTCTCTAAATGCTATCATTTCCTTACTGTGTTTATTGCTGAGACTTTTTAAAAAATAGAATTTGAACACAAATTTGTCAAAGTAAAAATATTATTGAATGAGAAAAACTTCTGTGTGAATCTTAAGGTGAATCCATCTACCTTCAGTTTTCATCTCAGCTCTAGCCCTGGCTTTGACTAACTCTATTAGTTATTCTTGCCCATTATTTTCTTGTGGATGTGAAAATGAATTGTGTGTGCATGAGAAACCATCTTTTTAGTTCGTTAACTCATCATGGCAGCTGCTGAGCCGTGGCGACATCTTTTAAAAAGGTAATGGAAACTCTTGTCTGGGAAAATGTTAGGAATCAAAGTTAACTGATGTGTAAGAGCTGTGTATAAGCCTTTTAAAAATTCTGTTGTTTTGTTTTGTATGGGTTTATAAAAGTCAAATGCCCATTGTTTCAACTCTTTGGTTGCTACCCTTTCAGTATCATAGAGCAAGAAATGATTCTTACCACTTTTTCATGAACGCCTAATTAACAACTGTCTTTAATTTCCTTCTAGAATTCATGGACTTGATCATGTTTTCCCACTCACTATCAAGAATCTGGGATATCACTGCTCTCTATTTTTTTTCCTGGCTTTCTCTTAGTATCTAAAAACAACATTGTTTTTCTACCATTAAGATAATTTTTCTGATTATATACATTGTAAAATACTGGGTACTTAACACTGAAAAGATGGATTCTTTTCTGGAGAATCTAATGAGAAGGTATTAAGTGGCTTTCCAGCATGTCCTAGTTGAACTGTAAAGGTTTCTGTCAGCCTTGTGCCTCTAAAACTGCAATTTAATTAGGGGGGAAATAAATTCTGCCATTCAAAATATTCCCAACAATTAAATTAATAACATGCTTAAAATTAAAGCATTGAGATTGTATGTGTGTGTGTGTGTGTGTGTGTGTGTGTGTGTGTGTGTTTGTAAAACTGGGGATTGAACCCAGGGGCATTCTATCTCCGAGCTACACTGCCAGCCCTATTTTATTTTGTATTTTGAAACAGGATCTTGGTAGGTTGCTGAGGATCTCACTGTGTTGCTGAGGCTGGCCACAAACCTCTGATCCTCCTGTCTCAGCCTCCTAAGTACTGGGATTACAGGCATACGCCACCACACCCGGCGAGATTTTTGTTTGAAAAAGAAAATATCTTGTCCTGGGTCATAATTAATAAGCTAGGCATGCCACCATGATTATATTCCATATTCTGTAATTCATAGTAGATACTTAATGAGCTCTCAGAAAGTCAAACTTCATGACAGTTTTCACAGAATGTTATAAAATATTGCAGGTATATTTGTTAGCAAAATTGATTTAACTTTCTACATAAAGTAATCCTATAACCAGACAACTGTTGGTATCATTATTCATACTGTATACAATGCTTATTTCAGATCAATTAGTATTATCTAGAAACAAATAAGTGACTATGATGCCTACTTTTCAGTCTGGGAAAATGATCATACTTCAGAAACATTGTTAGGTGCTGCTTAAATTTTAAATGTCAGATTTGTAACACATTAATTTGATTAAAAAGAAACATTTTTTTTCTTGCAGTACTGGGGATGGAACCCAGGGGTGTTCTACCTCCGAGCTATACCCCCAGCCCCAGCCCTATTTTATTCTTTATTTTTGAAATGGTCTCACTAAGTTGCAGAGGGTCTCACTAAGTAGCTGAGGCTGGCTGTGAACCTGCAATCCTCCTGTCTCAGCCTCCCAAGTACTGGGATTACAGGCGTGTGCCACTGCACCCGGCGAAAACATTTTCTTTAGAGTTCAAATTTAGAGCCACTCACACCTGAGTTCAGATTCAGTTTTTCTCCTTACTGGCTGTGCGGGTTTCATTAAGCAAGTTGCTTCATCTCTCTGAGCCTTAATTCTGATGTCTATGAAATAGGACTGAAGCTATTCTCATAGCGTTGTTAGGACTTAAGCAAGATACAAATATATAACAGTAATCGTATAAGTAAAACAATAGCTAGAGCAGAGTAAGCACTCAGTAAATGTTATTATGGCTAGAAAACAACTTTCCAGAAAGTAAACCACAAAGTTTGAACTGTGATTTGAGATTTTTGTTTAATTTGAATTTTAGTGTCACTGTTGCATGGCTGATGAGAAGATATATTCCTACTGGTCAACAGTAGGAAGTCTTTAGTGAAAGACTTCAGGAAAATATGTAATGTTTCTTAATCTTCAGGTTATAAAACTGAAGAGCATTCTTTATTTGAAGTTACCATCAAATTGGTGTTATTCCTATTTTTTGCCCCCAAGATATGTACATTGGCAATTTACACATAGAGTTTTATTGAAAAAAATCTATTTGATTACATAATGATAAAACAATAAAGAATGCCTGTGTTTCTTTAGTTCGTTGTATTGAGATATCAAAACTCAAATAAAAAATACATGAAAAGCATTTTCTCATTTTTTTGCCTTTGAATCATTTCCTTTTAGAATACCTGTCATTTCTGTCAAAAGATTTTGCATAAACTTAGACGTTTTTGCATTATTATTTTGAATTTTAAGATGGTGAAATTAGACATGACATATCTTCTTTAAAATATTATCAAAGCAAGTTTCTTACATATCAATGAGGTAATGAATAAGAATTATGTTATTTTTTCCCGTGATCTCCCTACCCTGCTTATTATTAGAGAACAAAAACAGCAGTGAATTCATTCTCTTCTAATGGGAGAAACACAATGAAAGTCAGGCTCACAAAACCAAACATTGTTTTCTTAGGCCTCCAGAAAATGTGGTAAATTAGTCATTACTAGGTTCATAGTTTCTGAAGACTTAAATTCATAACTCTACCCAGGGGTTGTGGCGCACTCTTGTAATCTCAGTACTTGGAAGGCTGAGACAAGAAGGATCGCAGGTTCAAGACCAGCTTCAGCAACTTAGCAATGCCCTAAGCAATTTAGTGAGACCCTGTTTCAAAATAAAAAATATAAAAGGGCTGGGGGTGTAACTCAGAGGTAAAATGCCCTTGGGTTCAATCCCCAGTAACACACACACACACACACACACACACACACACACACTTATAACTTCATCTTTTTAATAGGTGAGAGAAAATGGGTAATGGATACAAACTCTTTTAAGTCATCTGGATGGAGCTGTCTTAATTCATGCAGAATCTGTGAGAGGAGCCCCCAGACATGCTTGGTGCTGCCTCTGTGTCAACCCCTGTATGTGTTAAATTCTTACCTTCTTACTTTGTTAAAATGTTTCTCTGTATTTGCTTTATTATTCATGAATACTTTGCATCTCTAGACAAAATTTTGAAATTCTAGATTTAACAACAACAAAACACCTCATACCTTTTACTTGCTGCCTTCTTCCTTCAGTATCCAACATAATACTCCACAGTCTATTTCTTTAAGGAGAAAAAAAGTTTAATTAATGAACGAGATGCTGTCAGTGTTGTATAGCAAAAAGAGAAGAAAAGACAGATTAAAGCTCCTTTTTATTTTTCTTTGTTCAATCCCCAGTTGAATGGATTCGTGTTGAGCAGCAGCCAATACCATGGAATTTGAGATTACTTGTTTCAATATTGAATGAAGGCTCAGCTGAGAGAGATGGGTTTTAGTGCATTTTTTCCCCTTGGTGAAATTAAGGTGACTTTCCTTTGCACAGTGTGTCACCTCAATTTAGGAGCTAAGCGGCTTGTGCTTGTTGGTTGGGTAGCTTAATTTTGCAGGTTTGTGGAACATGATGTTTTCATAACAGAAGGCAAGGGTAAATAATAAACCTCTGGACCTTTAAGGATCTGAGATTTAACAGTTCATTATACATTTCTATGCAGTTTTGTTTGCAAACCTATGGAATTTAGTTCATAATTTTTTAAGATATTCACCATCAACAATAGTGGGCATAAAACAGAGAGATTTAAGGAAATAGAGATGTCTCTCCATCACAATTCCTTGTCTGGCTTGGATGCCACATGATGCATTAGATAATACAAGTTCGAGCAGCAAATTTTGTGAAATGTGAATTGTTTGATATTATAAGAAAAAACAAGTTCTTCAGGATTTATATAAATCATCTATTGTTGTAACTTCTTGGTGAAAGGTCTCTCATTATCTGCTGCTACTTAAGTTTCAAAAGTGACATTGTATTTTTATTTCTTTAGAAACAAGTTGATCTGGGGATTATTAGTATTCAACAAATTACTCTTTAAAGTTTCACATCAAAATATTGTTCCTATAATTTTATGTGTGTTCTGTTTCTCATTATGGTTCTGCTCATTTGTATGCCAAACAGGACATCAGAGCAGCTTTGGAATTTTAAAGAAAATTAATCTACATATGAAGTGGCTAGTAGACTCCTGGTCCTAGAAGCTATCAAATCAGAGCACCCTGCTCAGATTTGCATAGTTATCCCCATCTTTCTTTTTTGTTAATATCTAATCATTTAAATGATTACATTTGAGTCAATATAGAGTTTTTAATTTAGGAACAGATTTTCTTTGTAAAACAGCATGGAAAATAATTTCTAGTAAATATTCAGTTTATGATAACCAAAAAAAAAAAATTCCTAACTATGGTAATTTGAAGCATTTTTCATGTGTGCTTATGTGTATATATATCTATACCCTAATATATATTTAAAGATTATATGTGTAGGTTTTAGGAGGAGAGATGTTTTCCATGATAATGTATTCAGATAAACTATCCAAGTAAAATTATAAGCAACTGGATTTTTCTTTGAACGTTTATAAATGTGAGGTAGTATAGAAAAACAAATTAAGAGAGACAGAACCTTAATATAATTAAATGCTATAGATGCTTACCTATACATATGCATGTATTTCTGTATCGGTGGTAGGGATGAATTAAATGAATTCAGCACAAAACTGAACTTGGAGACTTAGAGAAATAATCCTCTTATTACACAGTTATGTTAATTATAAAATGGTAATTGTACTGAGAAAGATATTATAAATGTATTTAAAGTCAATTGCTTATAATCTACAAGTGGCTACATTTCACTTTTTAATAATTACTTATAAGAAATATCAGGAAAAGATGTTTCTGTCATCATCACCACCAATAACTGTTTATTCAGAGCTTATAAGGCACTAGGAAGGAAAGAGGGAGACCGAGACCCGAGAGGTCTGGAAAGGAAGGAGCAAGGACCAGCCTTAATCTCCTTTGCTCACTTGGCTCTGTTCTTTTTCTACAAAGACACCACATTTTTTCTTTTCTTTTCTTTTCTTTTCTTTTCTTTTCTTTTCTTTTCTTTTCTTTTCTTTTCTTTTCTTTCCTTTCCTTTCCTTTCCTTTCCTTTCCTTTCCTTTCCTTTCCTTTCCTTTCTTTTCTTTTCTTTTCTTTTCTTTTCTTTTCTTTTCTTTTCTTTTCTTTTCTTTTCTTTTCTTTTCTTTTCTTTTCGCTCCGGCCCAGAGGAAAGGCTGTGAAGTGAAAAATTATAGTTTAGCATTAATTTAACAGGCTTTAGGTAGAATCATATGAAATTGCTATTTGTGTAGATCAAAAATAGTATAATATGGCAATTTCATGTGGTCCTTATATAATATTTATACAGCTGTTTGTATTCCAGGTATTGTTAGGAGGCACAGAATTTAACAATATATTCAAAGCCCCTGACTTCATGGGGTTTTCATTCTTATGGAGTCGTGGGCTGCTTTCCTCATTCTAGACTGTAGACATCTTTCCCTACTCTAGACTCGGGTACATCCAGCTGCCTGCTGTGCATCTCCCCTGAGATACTCAGTAGGCTTTATGAGCATGACATGTCCAAACAAACTTCTGATGGACAAATAAAATGCCTATAAGTGTCTTATAAATAGAAATCAGCACTAGAAGGACCATGAATGTATGACCTGCCCAACATCTCTCTCTCTCTCTCTTTCATAGAGCCAATAAGGCAGTTTCTATAGCACCAAATGGTGATTTTTATCTATTGAATTTTAAAATGTACTCAAACAAGAAAATGGTGCCTGCTAGACAGATAAACACAACTGTGATGTATTTGTTCCTTCTTTTTTTTTTTTTTGCGGTACCGGGGATTGAACGCAGGGGCGTTCTACCTCTGTGCTACACCCACGGCCCTATTTTTTATACTTTATTTTGAAACTGGGTCTCATGAAGTTGCGGAGGGCCTCACTAAGTAGAGAGAGAGAGGGAGAGAGAGAGATAGAGACAGCTGAGGCTGGCCGCGAACCCAGATCCTCGGGTCTCCGCCTCCCAAAGTACTGGGATTACAAGTGTGCGCCACCACGCCCGGCCTTCTTTTTTTTAAATATACTAATTTATTGGTGCATTGTAGGTATACATTTTGATAAGTGTCAGGATATCAGAAGCATGCATGCACACATTGCTCATTTAGCCCTCCCTCAAATCCCATCCTATTCCTTCCTCCTTCCCTCCTTTCTGTGCTCAGCATAGTGATTGACTCTGATAAGTTTGTGTGTACACATCATGTGCATTACTGTATTTCCCTCTTCCCCCCTCCCATCTCCCTCAGTTAGGTCACCTTCTTTGCTCAACTAAGGTTTTCTCCTTCTTTGTCTGGGGTCTCTTCTAAATCCCATTTGCCCTAGTTTCCACATATTAGGGAGAACATCCGACTTTTCACTCTTAGTGATTGACTAATCTCACTTAGCATAATCTTCTCCGGTGCCCTCCATTTCCCTGCAAATGATGTAATTTTGTTCTTCTTTATAGCTGCGTAAAATTCCATTGTGTACATATCCCATAGTTTTGTGATCCATTCATCTGTTGATGGACACCTTGGCTGGTTCCAAAGTTTGGCAATTGTGAATTGTGCAGCTATAAACATAGATACACATGCATTAGCCTGGTAGTTTGGTTTCAATCCTTTTGGGTAGATGCCTAGAAGTGGTATTGCTGGGTCATATGGTAGGTTCATTTCCATTCTTCTGAGGATCCTCCACACTGTTTTCCAAAGTGGTTGCACTAATTTGCACTCCCACCAGCAGTGTATTAGAGTTCCTGCTTCTCCACATCCTCACCAGCATTTGTTGTTATTTGTGTTTTTAATGATTGCTATTCTAGTTGGGGTTAGGTGAAATCTCAGGGTAGTTTTGATTTGCATCTCTCTGACTGCTCATGATGTTGAACATTTTTTTGTACATTTATTGGCCATTTGTATTTCTTCTTCTGTGAAGTGTCTATTTAGTTCACTTGCCCATTTTTTGATTGGGTTATTTGTTTTTTAGGGGTGATTTTTTTAAGTTCTCTGTATATTCTAGATATTAGTCCTCTATCAGAAGAGTAGCTGGCAAAAATCTTCTCCCATTCTGTCGGCTCTCTGTTGAGGTTCTTGATTGTTTCCTTTGCTGCACAAAAGCTCTTCAGTTTAATGCAATCCCACGTATTGATCCTCATTTTAGTTTCCTGTGCCTTTGGGGTCTTGTTGAGGAAGTCTTTACCAGTGCCTATGTGTTGAAGTGTTGGACCTATGCCCTCTTCGAGTAGCTGCAAGGTCTCTGGTCTGATTTCTAGGTCTTTGATCCATCTGGAATTGACTCTTGTACAAGGTGAGAAAGTGGGGTTTTTATTTCTCTTTTTCTGCATATGGTTACCAGTTTGGCCAGCACCATTTGTTGAAGAGGCTATCTTTTTTCCAGTGGGTATTTTTAGCCCCTTTGTCAAAAATCAATTGACTGTAGGTATGTGGATTTGTTTCGGAGTCTTCTAGTCTGCTCCATTGGTCTATGTGTCTGCTTTTGTGCCAATACCATACTGTTTTTATTACAATGGCTTTGTAGTATAGTTGGAAGTCAGGTATTGCGATGCCTCCTGCATGGTTCTTGTTGCTGAGAACTAATTTGGCTATTCTGGGTTTTTTGTTGTTCCAAATGAATTTCAGGACAAAATTTTCTATGTCAGTGAAGAATGACTTTGGTAATTTAATGGGTATTGCATTGAATCTATACATCACTTTTGGAAGAATGGCCATTTTGATGATATTTATTCTGCCTATCCAAGAGCACTTTGCTGAATTTGTTGATCAGTTCTATGAGCCTTTTAGTTGAGTTTGTTGGATCTTCTAATATCATGTCATCTGCAAATAGAGATATTTTAGTTCCTCTTTTCCTATTTGTACTCCTTTTATTTCCTTCTCTTGCCTTATTGCTCTGGCTAGAGTCTCAAGTACTATATTGAAAAGGAGTGGTGACAGTGGACATCCTTGTCTTGTTCCTGTTTTTAAGGGGAACTCTTGTAGTTTGTCCCCATTCAGTATGATGCTGGCTGTGGGCCTATTGTATATTGGCATTATGATGTTGAGGTATGTTCCTTCTATTCCCATTCTCTGTAGTGTTATTATCATGAATGGGTGTTGGATTTTGTCAAATGCTTTTTCAGCATCTATTGAAATGATCATGTGATTTTTGTCTTTAGCTCTGTTTATGTGGTGGATTACATGGATTGTTTTTTTGTATGTTGAACCAGCCTTGCATCCCTGGGATTAACCCGACTTGGTCATGATTTAGATTTTCGTAATGTGGTTTTGAATGCATGCTAGTATTTTGTTTAGAAGTTTTGCGTCTAAGTTCATCACCGATATAGGTCTGTAGTTTTCTTTTCTTGAGCTGTCTTTATTTGGTTTTGGTGTCAATGCGATGTTGGCTTCATAGAATGTATTTGGGAGAGTCCTGTTTCTTTGTATTTCACGGAATAGATTTAGGAGTATTGGGATTAGTTCTTCTATAAAGGTTTTATAAAGTTCACCTGGGAAACCATCTGGACCTGGGCTTTTCTTTGATGGTAGGCTCTTTTGTGCTGCTTCAATGTCTTTGATTGCTATTGGTTGATTTAAATTGTCTATATCTTCTTGATTCAACTTAGTGGGGTTGTACGTGTCTAGAAATTTGTCAATTTCTTCTACGTTTTCTATTTTGTTGGAGTATAGTTTTTCAAAGTAGTTTCTGATAATCTTCTGGATTTCCATGCTGTCGGTGGTAATATCACCTTTTTAATCTCTTATTTTAGTAATTTGGGTTGATTCTCTCTTTCGGTTAGGTTGGCTAGTTTGTTTGTTTGTTTGTTTGTTTGTTTGTTTATCTTGTTTATTTTTTCAAGGAACCAGCTTTTGGTTTTGCTGATTTTTTTTGTATTATTTTATTCTCTACTTTGTTGATTTCTGCTCTGATTTTAATAATTTCCTGTCTTCTACTGGCTTTGGGGTTAGACTGTTCTTGATTGTCAAGGGCGTTGAGGTGTGTCATTAAGTTATTTATTTGGTGATTTTCTGTTCTTCTTATGTGGGCACTCAGTGGTATGAATTTTCCTCTTAGTACTGCCTTCAGGGTGTCCCAGAGATTTTGATATGTTGTGTCTTTGTTTTTGTTTGTTTCTAGGAATTTCTTAATTTCTCCCCTTATTTCTTCTCTGACCCATTCCTCATTCAGCAGTGTGGTGTACAGTCTCCACGTGTTTATGAGGTTTCTCTGGGTCTTCCTTGCGACGGACCAGCTCAGCCGGAAAACTGAGACTGACGGGACAGGGGTCTCGGAATGGTGGGCAAGGAGTCGGCTATGAGTGACAAACAGACACAGACAACTCAAGGAAGTTGCATCTGAGTGTATTTTTGCAATGCTTCAGGCAAGGATTTTATACACAATGATTAAGGAAACAAAATACATCATCAGCTGATCATTGTTTATGTTTGCGATTTATACAATCTTAATGATTTCTAAGAAATAACAGTGCAAAGCTATGAGAGCAGATAATCGTCAGAGCATACGTCTTGTTTGGCATAATGCCATGGGCGGCTGCTAGACGTAACAGTGCAAATCATCAGAGCATACATCTCATTTGGCATAATGCCGTGGGTGGCTGCTATTTGGCACCTAGACTATCTATTGAGGTTATGGTTACAGGGCAAGAGTTTAAAGTTTAACCTAGTGTCTTTAATAGCTCTCTTACTATAAACTTTTATAATTCCCTTTGTTTCAGATTTCTAAATCTTTTTCAAACCATCCCCAACACTGTTTTCATGAAGTTTCCACAAAAAGTTCTTCCTGTTGTAACCTATTCACAACCATCCTTGAGCCCCCTCTGCCCTTCTGGGCTAATCCAAGCAAGAGCGAGGGGGCGTTCGGGGACAAAGTTACATTCGTCATGACTGTTTTCCTGGGAAAAATTCGTCTGTTTTCTCATAGGGCACAGTTGATAATTTGGAAAAGAACACTGCGCTCACTGAGCCATATCAAAGATTAAGAGAATCATTGACAAGAAGATTACAGCAAAGAGAGAATATCCAAAAACACAGAGGATTTTGCCAGGCCACCTTTTTCTACGGGCATACTTCCTTGAAGCTTTTGCCATGTCATGCGTGTAGGTTCATGCAGACTCCGTAGGAGGCAGGGCCGTGGCACTTCCTATAGTTGATTTCTAGTTTCTTTCCATTATGGTCTGAAAAGATGCAGGGGATTATGTCACATTTTTTGAACTTGCTAGTACTCACTTTGTGGCCTAGAATATGGTCTATTTTAGAGAAGGTTCCATGAGCAGCTGAGAAAAATGTGAATTCAGCTTTAGTTGGGTGGAATATTCTGTATGTGTCTAGTAGGTCCATTCGGTTTATGGTGTTCCATAGGTCTGAGGCATGTTTACTGACCTTTTGTCTTGAAAATTGATCTAGTGGTGTGAGAGTGGTGTTGAAGTCTTCCAATATTATCGTATTGGAATCTATGTGTGATTTAATGTCACGAAGAGTTTCTTTTATGAAAGTTGTTGCACCTATGTTTGGGGCATAAATGATGGCTATTCTTATATCCTCTTGCTGGATTGTTCCTTTTACCAGTTAGAAATGACCTTCTTTGTCTCTTCTGATAAGTTTAGATTTGAAGTCTAATTTGTCTGATATCATAATTGCTACTCCTGCTTGTTTTCGAGTTCCATTAGCATGGATTACCTTGCTCCATCCCTTCACCTTTAGTTTGTGCATATCTTTACTTGTAAGGTGTGTTTCTTGCAGGCAGCATATAGATGGATTGTGATTTTTAATACATTTTGCCAGCTTATGTCTTTTGATTGGGGAGTTGAGGCCATTTATATTCAGTGTGATTATTGAGAGATGGGTTTTAATTCCTAACATTTTGCGTTTTAATTTCTGTTTAAAGTAGTGTTTGTTCTTTGCCTAGTTGTTTGTTTGATGGATGTCACTGTTTCTCTGGTTCTGGTGTTTCATCATTATTTCTTCCTTGTAATTAATCTCTTTGAATATTTTCTCTAGTGCTGGTTTGGAAGACACAAAATCTTTCAGCTTCTGTTTGTCATGGAAAGTTTTTATTTCCCCATCCAATTTGATAGATATATTTGCGGGGTAGATAAATCTTGGCTGGAAGTTGTTTTCTTCCACAGTTTGAAATATGTCACTCCAGGCCTTCCTGGCTTTCATGACTTGATTTGGAAGGTCAGGAGTGATTCTTATTGGTTTGCCTCTGAATGTTACTTGGTCTTTTACTCTCACTGCCTTTAAGAGTCTTTCCTTGGCCTCTACATTAGTCAATTTGATTATTATGTGGCGTAGTGAACCTCTTCTCTGATTTTGTCTATTAGGGGTTCTATATGTTTCCTGTACCCGTGTGTCAACCTCTTTTTCTATGTTTGGAAAAATTTTCTAATATTACTTCTCTGAATAGATTATTGATTCCTTTGGTTTCAGCTTCTATTCCCTCTTCTTTGCCTATCATTCTTAGGTTTGCTCTTTTAAGACTGGCTGCGATCTCCTCAATGTCCAATTCATGCTGTCGAATTGTTTTTTTCTAATTTATATACTATGCATTCATTTTTGGAGAGGTCATCTTCTAAGAGTGAGATTCTGTTTTCCATGTGGTCTAGTCTATTGTTGATGGTCTGTGTTGATGCCTTCATTTCAATTATTGCATCCTTTACTTCCTTCAGAGCTTCTTTTTGATTCCTGTTCAGGGTGTCAGATTCTATGTTTATTTGATCCTTCATTACTTTCAGGCTCTCTCTGAATTCTTTTTGGAAATCCTGTATCATTTCCACTATTAAAGTACTGAATTGTCCTTCTGGCAGTCTTTGCACTTGTGTGTTGGCAGGTTCTATTGTGAGGTTGTGGGAGCTCATTGTTTCTTTGCTATTCTTCCTTGTCATGATTTCAGGTTTCTTATGTTTATATCTTTGTTGCTTTTGGTGGCTCTCTCTCTCTCACTCTGTAGGTTTCCCATGTCTAATCTCTCTCCCTTTATAGTTTCTTATCCTGGTGGTAGACAGTTGCTATTAGGTGCGCCTTAAAGGTGAATAGCCCTTACTTTATGATTATTCTCACTTGCTCAGTGTA